>LS496985.1:69268-84296 GCA_900490845.1 Pristionchus japonicus
GCCTAAGATACTCACGAATAACGTAGTCGGATGACTGGGCTGCTCGAGACTCAGTCTCAACTGCTCGTTCCTCCATCTAACTCCTAAGCACTAAGGACTAAGTAAAGTCCTTTGTCTACGTCCTAAGACTAAGGTCCAGGGCCTAAGATACTCACGAATAACGTAGTCGGATGACTGGGCTGCTCGAGACTCAGTCTCAGTTGTTCGTTCCTCCATCGCTCTCCGATGGGCAGCCACTGCTCCTCGGCGCCGGAGTTTCTGAAGAAAATGAATGAAAATCGTGGAAATTTCGTCGGACTCTCTCATTTTCGCGTGCTCTCTCGGCGCCAGAGTTTCTGAAGAAAATGAATGAAAATCGTGGAAATTTCGTCGGACTCTCTCATTTTCGCGTGCTCTCTCGCCCATGTCTGATTATAACATGTACTTCTTTTTTTCTGAGCCAGAGTTTCTGCAGGGAATGATTGAAATTTATAGAAATTTGAGCTGACTCTCTCATTTTCGCGTGCTCTCTCGCCCATCTCTCATGATAGCATGCTCCACTTTTTTTTCTGAGCCGGAGTTTCTGAAGAAAATGATAGAAAATCGTGGAAATTTCGTCTGACTCTCTCATTTTCGCGTCTCTCTCGTTATTGTCTGATGATAGCATGCAAGAGAAATATTTTTACAAGATAACATTTTTTTGCAGAACTCAGTTGCCAACTATCGCACTTTTCCCTTTCTCTGATTTATTATGCATTCAGTGAAGCATACTTGACAAATCAGTATTGGGAGTGGCTTATTCGATCAGAATTAGTTCAGACCATGTTCGATAGTATTACAACTCCTTCTGGAACAAAATTTGTTTACAGTAATGGACATTCCCCCTACATGACTCTACCGTACACTTATCGTACCTCGGCGTCTTGATCGGTGGTCGTTCCTCTTCCTGCTCACCCTCCTACTCAACCACTACAGTACTAGAGTTCGAAATACGGGTAAGCGTCTCTTCATTTCACACACTCTCAGTGTCAGTGAGGCGAGAGAGTGTGTGAAATGGAGAGACGCTTACCCGTATTTCGAACTCTATACAGTACCCTATCCTACCGTACCCAGCCTTAGTATACAATATCCTACAGTTTAACCACTCCTACCGTACCTCGGTGTCTTGATCGGTGGCCGCTCCTCCTCTTGTTCATCCTCCGAATCGAGCATCGATGTGCAGGCGGGCGCGGTGTGAATGACCGAGGTGCGCACCTAGAATTCCAAGTTTGTGAATTCCCAAATCGGTTTAAGGTGATCCTTGAATGTAGAGGTCATTCGCGCCTTAGATGTTGTCCTTTTCCTCTCCCAAACAATTCACACTCACCTACCATGCTCTACAGTAATAGATAAACTTCAGTGTGCTACCGTACCCATCGACTACCGTACCCTAACATTGATTAGTTTGAATTTAAATGGGTCTCACTACGCCTCATCATACTGTAAGCCACCAGGGTTACAGAATGATACAGTAATCCTTCCGTAACTTTCGACTAGTTCGATCCATAATGGGTCTCACCACGCCCTCGCCCAGCTCCGTCATCATGTCCTTGTAGTGCGTGGCCTCCATCGAGTACTGTATCGCCTGAGGTTGATTGATTGATTGATTGATTGATATATTGATTTATCGATTAGACGACTAGATGGCTGAGATATAGAAGGACGTTCGAGTAAGTTTCACAGCTTCTCCAATTTGCGGAATGCTTGAATGAGGACAGTTTTATCGCCTGTTTGGATCGTTTTAATAATAATAATTTATCAACGCCCGAGGCGCGACGAGATCGTAAGTTACATAGAAATGCGTTGTAGAGGGTGGGGGGCTCTCCTGCGTTGGGAGAGTTAAGACAGATTTGCGATTTGCGAATCGACGTTTGAAAACTCTGATATTAGGGGCAGTACGAATGTGAAGAGGGAGTTGGGAGTACCATCTGGAGGTTCCCCCCCCCCCCCCGAAACTATACTGGTTGTTGTTTGGGAAAGAGCAGAGAAGCGCCATCAAACCACTGTATCAGGAACGAGATTCCCCTTATTTTTTCGAGCAGCCTTCCAGTACATCCTTCTCTCACAGAGAATGATCATTCTACCATAAAAAGGACTACCGTAAAGTGCTACCATAACCCCTGCTCAATCAATAGCTGCATCTCTCTTTCTCAGGAAACGATCTACCTACCGTTACCAGTGCTACCGTACTCGTGTTCAATCAATACCTGAATCAGGAACGGGATCCCCCTGATGTTCTTGATCAGCGTATCAGTGCATAGCGGGTCGATCTTCTCCGCAGGCGACATCCTCCTCCTCATCGATCGATTGAAGCGAATGCGCGCAATGATCTACAAAATCGATCGGTAGTTGGGCTACGGTATCTCGACTATCGATTAGAGAACTACCGTATCCTTCAATGTATCCTGCCTATCGACATGCTTTACATTTTTTCGTGGAGCCGGAAGCTAGAGCCGTGGAAACAACCGTAAAATAGACTACCGTACCCTGGATCTCGCCAGCCAGCAGATCAGGAAGGCGACGATTCCCAGCACACCACTCGCGGTCAGGATGACGGACGCGAAAAGCAGGTCCTCACGCAGGATGCCGAGCAAAATGCCTGAATTTGGAGAAACGTCGCCCGGGCACACCACGACATTTTCTCTGCATAAAAAGGTCGTGTTTTCGATTAGTAAACGTCGCCCTCGTTTTCCACACCACGCAACTCACCGGCCATGCAGATGCCCAGGTTGATGCAGGCCGAGACGATGAGCAGACACTTCAACAATTGCGAGGTCCGCGCGTGATCCATGGACATCTTACTGCGGTTAGTACCGAATAAGAGGCTGGCTCCTGTGGAAAATTGTCGTGAATTTGAGAAGTCGCTAAATAGCGGAAATCCAGTGAAGCGCAAGCGACAGATACGAGTGGACAAGAAGCCTGACCAGCTAGAGAGATCATTTGGAATTGAGAGAGTCGAGAGACGAAATGAGAAAGGGAGCCTCGAGAACACAACAGGGCATGGGACAAATGAGGAAAGTGAGAAGGTGATCTTTGAAGGACGATGGGGGAAATTGCGGCTGACGGTTAGTGTTCGATGAACGGGTCCCCGTCTCTTCATTTTGTACACTCTCTCGCAACTCTGACCGGGGAGAGAATGCGAGAAATGGAGAGACGGCGACCCCTATTTCGTACTCTACTCTCAGTGAGAGATCACTCGGACTTGAGTGAGAGTTTGGAAGCACTCTAGGAGCTTCTACGATATTCTACAGAATACTAAAGCCACAGTTCCAGTTTTCAGGGAAGAAAAAAGCTGAATGGTATTCATCACCATCAGAAATAGCGACTGATTCGAACAGATTCTATGGAGATACTGATTCTAATGACGCAGTCCCTACGGGAGACAAAGATAACGAATGGTACCATAGAAACGTTAGGCGGCGTTGGCGTGAAACAAGAAACTTTTTGATTTCGGGATCGAGAGACATCACTCTGAATTAATGATGACGCATTGAGGCAAGAATTGGTGATGATGCCAGATCTCAATCTGCCCAGTATCCAATAGAAACGAAGAGAATTTGGCGTGCTATATGCGTGAAATCGAGGACCAAGCGCAGCACGAAAAATCTCTCAACAAAGTAATGCAATATTGTTCTTTCCTCAAACAAATGAAGTACAAATTGATATCGCTTTCGTGGGAGAACTATGAAATCCCGATGAGCATACTCGAAGCATCGATAATTCCATAGCCATAGATCTTCCAGAACAGCATTTCGAAACCTCCCAGTCAAACAAAGAATACTCATTGCCGGAAGTACTTTTCGAATCAAAATGGACGAGGAAAGAATCGGCGAGCGTGACTTTCAGCAAAGAGCGAAAAAATAATGAGCGCGAGAGGGAGGATTCAGCCTCTTTTCCATCTGGGAAATGGCCGATGTGCGAAATTAGCCAGGACGAGTAAAACAACACTAGGCGTTGGATTGAAGTCGTTGCCGATATTTCAAAGTAAAGATAGATGAAGTCTTGCATGAAGTTAGCAAAATAGTGTTCTCATTCATAGAGTAGTGGGAGAAGTTCTAATGAAGCGACTTTGGAGTAAAGCCAAAATGGAACGCTCTTCTGAACCATCCAGAATAAGAACAGCTTTACTTCCCCAGGGAACCCTCCTGAAATCCCATAAAAGCTCCCGAGTTCGAAAGTTCAGGCAAGAAAAACAAACGTTGAGGGAGGATGAGGGAGTAGTGGATGACAGAGGTTTTGCTAATTGCTGAGTTGCCTTATTACTGGCTCTCTCACATATCCGAGCTATATAAGTTAGATGTCTCATCTCTCCTTGGTATTCATGTTGTCTCGCAGGCTAGCGATAGCTAGAAAGCGCAGCTAATGGATAGAGCAAGATACAGGAAAAATCGCGAAATGATGGCTATTCCTGAATCGCGTTTTTCTCTTCCCTTCTGACGTGGAAACTGAGAGAAGAAGAACGGGATCTAATGAAATGAAGTCACTTCTAACGTATGCGTCTCTGACACAAAAAGGCCTATCTGCAACTCCCTGAATGAAGGGAGAAAAGCCGTTTCATGAGCTCGTAATGGGCTTGAACGAGCGAGAGAGCATGCGAAATTGAGAGAGCAGCAGGGGCCTAATGGGAGATTCTAATAGAAAATTCGCACGCGTAAAAGTGTCGGGGAGGGTCGTTTCGCGTCGGAATTCGGGAGAAAAGTGTCGGTTTGCAGCCCACTTTTAGGGTTCAAAGAAGGAGTGGAAGGACTGGATCTAGTCGTTTCGCATGATGTTTCGTTGTTCTAGCAGGTGAGAGAATGTGCGAAATGAAGAAACCATTTCAAGCCAAGCAATCCCTAGTTCAAAGAAGGAGTGGAAATCGAAGAACTCAAGAAAAAGAAATGGGAAGCAGGAAGTTGGAATGCACTCAATTGGAGATCTAAAAACCAATGATGAGCTATTCATATTCAGCAATATCAATCTTGATAAACAATTCAAGTCCAAATATCAGTGAGAAAGAACTTGCATACGCATGCGTACACACACTTTTAGAATCCAAGACCTAGTTCCTTCAGGAAAGGAACATTTACTATTCGCAGGCACTCTTAGGGCTTGTACACTATGCGAAAGGGAGTTGACTTAGTGTCGGCTTGTCCTAACGCTAATATTGTTGCCTGTTTTCTCAGAGTTTTCGGTACCCTCTATTTCCTCGGAAAGCTGACTAACCCTAAGTGCCGAATGTTCAAACTTAGATCATTCAATTGAGATATTGTTACTATCGCATTGCTTGGAGTTACAGGCCACTCGGGAACAAAGAAAAGCAGAGAACTGGTGAAATTCTCGCAATTCACGTGCAGGAAGTTCAGGAAGTTGTTACGTGCACTGGAATCGCGCGGGTTTTGCTGCTCTATGAAAAGGGATCATAGAATTTCTGAAACGCTAGGTAATAACTGCGAGACGTGGATGAAATGGCAAGATAACAGGGTCAAATGGGTACATTGAGGTGCGAGACTAAGCTATTTTCGGGCAATCGCTAGACCGTAAAAGTCATTGACCAGCAATACGTTGGCATTTCACGGGATACGCGAAAACATGCGTCGAGGGAAGACAAGGAGAGAGAAAAATGACGAATTAGGCGTTTCCGATAATGAAATACGATATCGAAACAAGACTAGATGAGAACTAAACAGTTTAGGGCCTATCTAGAACTACATAGGAACTCATCTTAAGAGAGCGAGAAATGGGCCAATGGAAAACAAGAAGGCTATTGGATAGAGGAGTGGCGAATTAGCCTTTCCGAGAGCTCGGAAGGGAGAAATTCGAGGACAGTTGGGTGGATATCTGAGATGAATTGAAGGGGGAGGAGAAGGAGAAAGGCTAATTGGCAAGAGTGATATTATGAAATTTAGATGGGTTGTTTTGAAAATCATTGATTTTGGAGGATTCATGGAAAAGGTAAAATATCTCTAAAGATAGTTAGGAAAAGGAAGAAAAGGCCAATTTGCGAGTGTGCAGATCACGAATTGCTGAGACAAAAAGCAAGGTAGTTATTTTATGAGACTGATGTGTAGCGAATCACATCAGAGACCAATAAATAGGTTTTAAAGGAGGGCTATTAGCAAAGAAATGGGCGAAAACATGCATTTATTGGCTGCAAAAAACCTGGGTTGAAGGAGGCATCGAACCACCGGCCTTCAGAGAGGTTGACCGGAGCTCTAAGCACTGCGCTACACTGGGGTGTTGGAGCTGCTCCTCTCATTTCACATTATGATCGAGATGCTTTCACATTCAAATTCCCGCCACTCCCCTGTCCTTTCAAGCGTCCATGGCACATTGCCAACTCGCAATAAAATCGTTCAGGCAAACGATACAACGATGCGTTTTTCGGATTTCTGATATGGTTCATGATAGCTACAGTTCTGCGTTGGCAGATTAGTCATCTAATATTTGCTAATAGCCCTCCTTTAACAAACTCGAGAAGCCTAACTGATATTCGAGAATTAAGAAATAAAGAAAAGCTAAGAAAAAAGTAAATTTACATGAAGAAACTGGCCCCATGACTGCCTAGATGCACACTTAAAGAGCTAGAGTTTTTTTTCTAGAGATTTGCATCTCCATCATCACACAAAAAGCAGCAGTCAAATATTAGCTCATCGCATCTAAATGGGTCGGAACTCGCGTCATTTTGCGCTTTTGTCTTGCCTTTCTTTTTCCTCAGATGTTAGGCTGAGAGAAGCGATGGGTAGACCCTCCTTATTCGAATATGTATTGCTCTGTCTGACTGGTATTAGATAATGAGGAGTTGAGAGAACCGGACAATTCCTAGGAAGAGATAAAGTAGTCGAGCACTCAGCATTTCGAAGCGTGCGCAAACATTTCGAAAATGAGAATTGTTCAAAGTTAGAAGGCATGACACTGTGAAGACATCGGCAAGACATTGGCAACTGGTGGAATACACCCCATGATGATTTCCGCTCCATTCTCATCTAGCAATTACTGAAATCATCTAGCAATTACCTGATATGATAAAGTGTTTGATTGATTGACTGACACTATGAAGGAACCCGCAAGCAGGACCGAATAAGTTCAGTCCAGCTAAAACGGAGAAACGGCACCCCAACAATGGTTGCGAGGAGCCCGAAATGGGCGTCCGCAGGAGAGAATAAATAGTCCTTAGAAGGATCTTTTCCTCGTCTCGGAAAAGAGAAGGGAAGAAAGGAATCAAAAATTGCGCTGACTCAGCTAAAGAACGCTTACAAAAAAACTGGAATTTTAGGCACATGTATTTAGTGATCTATTTGCCGGCTCAAGATCTCATCCATTTGACGGAGGTACAAAATGAGTTCAAGCGGAATGAAACAGGAACAAGATCTTAGACAAGGAATGACGGAAAACAATTGTTCCTCTCAAAAGCGCAAGTGTCTGAGGAAAACAAGGAATTTCGATGGATTTCGAACGAGGAACTCGGAGATTAAAATAGGCCATGAGTAAGCGACCAGACTGTGTTGAAAGGCAAGTGGAATGAGTGGGACCAGCTCATCTTGAGACTAAAAACAAAGTCAAGAGCAAGCGCACTTCCGGCCTTCTAGTAGAGTGCGAAATATGGGTTGCATTCTCTCCATTTCACACACTCTATCGCTCTGAATGACTGACGAGAGAGTATGCGAAATTGAGAGAGAGACAGACTCCTTCTCACCCTCACGCCATGCGTAATTATCAGGGTTCTGTCACGAGGGCCAAGAGAGAAAGGGCTAATAGTCACGAACGGAGCTTTGATCTACTTATTTCATGCCCTCTATCGTCGGTTAGAGAGCGTTAGAGAGGAATGAGAACGGAGCTCTGGTCAGCTGCTTCATCAAACGTCAAACAACTCAGCACAGTTCATGCCAATAGGATAATATCACGAACGGGCTGTTATGGCGCATGAGAATGCAAAAAAAATCACAGAGGTTCTGTCACGAGGCCCGAAAAGAGAAAGGGCTAAGAGTCACGAACGGAGCCGTGGTCATGCGGTCTTCTAATTTCAGACGGTGTATCATCGATCAGAGCGATGAGAGAGCGTGCGAAACTGAGGGAACTCATCATGAACGGAGCTACTCATATCACGCACTCTATCGACGATTAGACATCGCGATATACGAAAATGGAATGGAGCTCTGGTCAGATGCTACTTCAAACATCAAACGACTCAAAATAGTGCGAATAAACAGGGTAATATCACGAACGGGCTATTCTGACCCGTCTTCAAAGAAGGCAAGTACAGAGAAAGGTGCTTCCTCTAGAAAAATCCGCAGCTGTAGTACGACGAGAAGCACTGTGGAGGATAGATGCTTAACAAGATACTCGAGAGAGGAGAATCGACTAGAAAGAAAAGGTGGATAGTCACGGTTCCAATGCTAAATCTACCATTATCCAGGCTTACAGTAGTACATGGATTGAGTATCTGCTAAGAATAGAGACAGGAAATTACTTGGGAATAGGAGAAGATATTCAGTGAAGGGAGCTGAGAAGATGGATCCATCTTTAAAGTCTGCCACTCTACTAGACACTCTGGTTACTTTCAGAGAATGAATAGAAGAGGGTGGGGAAATGGAATCACTTGAGAAGAATCTACCGAAAAGGAGCTGAGAAGACAGATAGTTTCCGGCCTGCAGCTTTGGTAATGGGAAACGTGCTAGCTTGGGAGAAACAAGAAAGAAGGAATGTTGAGATTGGAATGATGATGAGCCATGCTCAACAGTTAAAACGCGATCCGCGTAAGAACGTCGAAATCCGAGAGGCAGGTGGCACAGTCGCTCAAAACCGTCCCAGGAAGCTCAAACTTTGTGGTTAGAGTCCCTAGGGGTGGGACACACTTCAGCCAAAAAGTTGGACCCAAAAGTTGATCTTTGATCTTTGAGATCGATTTTTTCTCTTTGATTTTGACCCCTCATGTTATATACCATTCGATAGAGCATCAAAAGTTATGCTTACTGGCAAATTTTCAAAGGTTTTGAAGTTCAACTTTTCGAAAACTCGAGAAAGAGTGAAAAAATTGCTCTCGCAAACTTTTCAAAAAAATATTTCACCAAGTTCCAATCATTTGTACCCCCTGGAAAGTGTTTTCAAATATGCTAATTCGTACGGAGAATTTAATAAAAATTTACTCGAAGTGTTACGACCTACCCGGACATCACTCTTCGTCGAAAATCTAGCACGCAAAAGCCCGCTCAGGTTCGAATCCACTTGCCTCCGTAACTTTTTGCAAACATTTTTTTTCCCGCTCCAAATCATGACTTTTTGATGAAAAAACACTTTTCATTTATTTATGAGATGTTTTGAAGGGGTTAGATTACTTGTCAGATAAAATTGTGATCATTCCTCGCAACACCTTTTCTCACATAAGGTTCCCCCCTTTGGTTCTGCGATTGCGCTGTTCACATAAGGGGGGACCCATATGTGAAAAATGAGTTCTCGGGTCATTCCAGAATTGATTCAAGTACCACTTGGAAATGATGCAAGACGTTGCCACAATAATGCATAAACACATGAAAAGTGTTTTTTCGTCAAAAAGTCATGATTTGAAGAAGGAAAAAAGTTTACAAAAAGTTACGGAGGCAGGCGGATTCGAACCTGAGCGGACTTTTGCGTGCTAGATTTTCGACGAAAAGTGATGTCCGGGTAGGTCGTAACACTTCGAGTAAATTTTTATTAAATTCTCCTTTGCATATTTGAAAACACTTTCCAGGGGGTACAAATGATTGGAACTTGGTGTAATATTTTTTTGAAAAGTTTGCGAGAGCAATTTTTTCACTCTTTCTCGAGTTTCTCGAAAAGTTGAACTTCAAACCCTTTGAAAATTTGCCAGTAAGCATAACTTTTGATGCTCTATCGAATGGTATATAACATGAAGGGTCAAAATCAAAGAGAAAAAAGTCGATCTCAAAGATCAAAGATCAACTATTGGGTCCAACTTTTTGGCTGAAGTGTGTCCCACCCCTAGGGACTCTAACCTCAAAGTTTGAGCTTCCTGGGACGATTTTGAGCAACTGTGCCACCCCCTCGTACGTTCTTACGCAGAACGCGTTTTAAAATAATCTTAACGACAGAATCAGAAGAATCATTGAGATGAGCTTCAAGTATTGCTCAAACGACGATGACGAACGGTACCTTTGATAGTCTTCCGCCTTTACATCCAACAACAAAAACTTTTAACAAGAGTGTAAATTAGAGTTCTAAATATGGGAAACCGTGGCTTCTTTTCTCACACTCAACTCTGACCGATAAGAGAGTGGGCAAAGTGAAGAGACGGCGACTCGTATTTCGAACTACATGCAGTCAGAAGCAGTAATGAAACTTGGTCTATCAATAAAAGGAGGAAGTTTAGGTACTTAGCTTGGGCGGAGTCTCTTGTCGAGTTTCGAATTCAGCCTCTGTGTCAAGTCCCGAGCTCTGGCGAAACAGGGTAAAATAGGAGGGAGGGAAACTCTTCATTCCCCACGATCTCTAGCTCTTCTTGACCGTGTAAGATGCCTCGAGAAAAAGCAAGAACCGTGACGGCTCTTTTGATAGGGAGAAGCTGAGAATCTCTCAATTGACGAGGTCTCTAGCAGGTCAGACGGGAGGATAGAGAAGAAGAAATGAGGGGAGAGCCTGAGGCACGAGTCGGATACTACAGAAGGAAGTAGAAGTGGTTGCTGGTTGCTGGAAGTTGGAACAGATGCAAACCGTAATCAAACACAGTTTTTTGCAGGAGAGAATTTTATCGTGCGCGAATTTCGAAATATTATCGCCAAACTTTGCGACACATTAGCCTATATAAAAAAGGAAGTTCCTGCAGCGTTGATTGCTTGCAAAACAATTGTGCGCAATTATTATTGCAGTGACAGCAATGGAACAGATATGCGTCATGAAGACTTCTCTCGAATAAACACAAAGCAAAACAATTACAATAGCAGGAAGATATGCCTGCAAATCCTGCCCTTTAGTGGTCAGACTCACGAGATAGTAGGGAAATGGAGAGATCGTAAGGCTGCTCAGACAAAGTCAGTTTCCATGACTGAGTCAGACTGATTTCGTCGCGCTTTTGTGCACTGGGGGAGTTTTGGCGGACGGAAGGAAGCATCAAGACATACAGCATTTGAGTGAGCGTACTGTTTCGCTATTTGCTAGTTGTGGACTACGGATCCATTTGAAATTGTTCTGAGCATTCAGAAAAGGCGGAAACGAGAATGAGAAGGTTGTGAAAAAAATGCGAGTTCGAGAGTCTGAGTTGATGCGTGTGAACTTTTTGGACAATAATGTTGAGAATGATGTAAGGTGATATGTTGTTCGAGGAATCCATACACTTCACTTCTGCGAAAAGTGACTCAATTCGAGTTCTCAGAGAGCGATTGATGTTCAACCCGCGCTTGAGCATGTAACAGGTTTTAGTCGAGAGATGCAAAGAACCAGGTCATAAAGTCTAGAATAGACCACGGAGCCTGAAAGTTCGAGAACCAAGGATGAAAGATCATCGAAATGTTCCCAAAATAGAACCATCTCCTACGCTTCTGCGGTTCCAACTCTACATCTGCTCTCAAGAATGGTCTCTCTCTCTCCATTTCACACACTCTCTCGCCTTCTCTGACCACCTAAAGAGCCTGAAGATGGACCGAGAACCTTCTCTCCTACTCGCAATTATCCATTCATGAGAGGACGTGAGAGGGAGGAGCGAGTAATGGTATCTGAATCGCACTTGCTCTTCGAAAGAGTAGAGAAAGCGAGAGAGCGAGGGGAATGGAGAGAATTCGACAGAGAAGAGGAAATAAGCGTATTTACGGTCTGGAAAGTGCAGAAGGAAGGATGGGGGATGGTTCCGAAAAGAGAGAAGACGTTAAAATTTCGTCAGATATCACGTTGGTATCCTAAACGAGAGTAGCAGCGGAAAAAGACAGATAGGGGAAATGCAAAATGAAGGGAATTGATCTCTAATTTGTGGGGCATGAAGCATTCCAGGAAAGACCAAACACCTCTTTTTGTTTCTCTTCCTTTTCTCAAAAGGGCCTTCCCTCCCCTCATCTTGAATTTCAATCTACCTGCCAAAGAATCGCTCAACAATGAACAGACGTAAGAATGAGAGATCGGCACAGGCAATCGAGTCACATATCGAAATCAATGAATGGTTTACGTAAACATAGACATGGAATAGCCACTGAAACATAAGGTGGGCAGAAAAGACCAAAAAGTCTGCTTCCCCTTCCTCCTAAGGCGACGTCTCCCCTTTCTTCTCGAATTCCACCCTCAAGATCCGTTAGCTCACCACACAAAACAAGGAAAAAAAGGCGTGTGTGTGCGCATTTTAGTATGCAGAAAGCCGGCCGCATGGAGCAAATTGGGTGGCATTCATTTGGCTTTTTTTCTCTAAATGAGTTCAATTTGTACAAGTTTACAAGAATACTATGCGTCAAGCAATACACTCTTAGCCTTTCGCTCTAAAACCGGCGCTGAGGTCCATCGGTGCCTACTGTGAGCACACGTGACAATCAAATCATCGGCAATTCTCGGAAGACTAAGACTCGAGGAAACATTCGGGATGCGCATTTTTAGTAGTCCCGAGAGTTCGAGAGTTCACTACGGCTTTATCAGATTTTCTCTGAACTTGTGATTCACTGAATCAGGAACATCTTGTGGTTTCGAAATTTCCCTTGAAATATGAACAGAATTGACGCTGAAATAAGGATCGCAAGCTAATAACAGTTCGAAATGCAGCAACAGGCGATTTCTAATATTGACATTGTCTAGCATAACAGAACTAGGATGTGCATTTTCGAAACGGTGCTTGAATTTTCCATGCAAGACGTTGAAAATATGCAGAGATTTCTCGGAAAATGCAACCAAACAACAGTTCGAAATGCAGAGTGTTCTGCACAATACTTCTAGTAAACCAAGGAATGGTTCGGAAAGCCATTCCTTTCCTCACACCCCTCTCTCACACACGAGCGGATCCCGCCAATAAACGAGGCCTGACTGAGAAGCGTTTCTCCATTCTTCTCCCTCCATTCGTTGCCAGAGAGGCGAGAGAGCACGCAAAATGGAGAGACAGAACGATGCCTACAATAAAAGCCGGGCCTAATTTGAAAAGCCCGGCAAAGTGTCATTCTAGGCGCCGAGGCGCTCGCTCGCGAAATTGGAAAGAAGAAGAACTAAATGGGAGAAAGAGACTCTTCTGTAAATTGAAGCCACACTTCATCTTCATTTTGGTTAGAGCTGAAGAAAAGGATCTTCGTTGATTGTTGTAACCACTCTGAGTGCGCGCTAGACGGAGGATGGTGAGAATAGCCTTTGCCAAAAAACACGTGAAGCGGTAGGGTGAGCTAACGGACTTTTCCCTTTTTGCACCGAACCTCCACAGCTTCGAATACCATGCTAGGCGAGAAATGAGAAAGACCGAAGAAGCGTCAACCTACCGTAACCTCGTGAAGGAAGTAAGAATAGTCGTCACCCCATCCAGATTTAGCTTGAGCTCATTAGCATCGTCGTCTGGCTCTCTCAATTTCGCCTTGTCTCTCGCCTTCTCTATCTGCTAGAGAGCACGCGACAGCGAGAGAGACGAGACGACGAGAGGCAATTATCGGTCGGCGTTATTGAGCCAATCGCGCGATTCCTTGTACGTACGAGGAGTCGAATTGAGCAACTTGAGTGGGCTTGAGGGACTCGGATTTGGTTGTGAGCTCTCGGAATGGAATTGGAGAAGTGACAGGCTAGGAATAGAGTGGGGTGGTCAGAATATTGTAATGTGCTTCAGGGAGAGCACAAAACAAGGAGAAACTTTTTGAAGCAGTGAGATTGTGCTATTCAGTGTAAAATCAAAGAAAAAGTTTAATTATTATGGATAGTAATGAACGAGGTCAGAATATCGAGTCAGTTCGTCATTACGACGTTTGGACCTCGTACGGCATCAATATTATTATTTTGGAGAGTGATCAGAAGAGCCCAGACACGCCAACAAGCTAGCGAGGCGGTACAAATAGAGGATGGAATTACTTAAGGAGTATCATATCTGACTGCCTTCGGTTCGATCTTGCCTGACCTTGCTTAGAAGGACATGAGAATTGGAGGAACGAGTAGAGTGGAACACGAACCACAAATATTTTTCCCGTTTCAGTTCAAAATAGACAGGTTCTAAATTCGAAACGCTCCCTCATCGATTACAGTGGCTAGAGAGCGGGTGGAATGAGGAGAGTGGGAATACGGACCAGCTAAGCAACCGGTATTGAACTCTGTTCAGGACTGATACTCAGGGCTGATACCCTCTGTGGTTGGAAAGCGCGAGAGAATAGGGAAATTTGAGAGATGGACGGACCATCATAACGACCTTTTCATAAGACTTCAAAATAGGGTGATTTTCTCTCTATTGTGAGCGCTTTTTTATCGGATAGAGTGACTAGAGAGCGGGTGGAATGAGGAGAGCGGGAATACGGACGGACCATAATAAATCTTTTTGAAGCCTTCAAAATGCCGGTCACTTGCCTCACGATTCTGAATGCTCTTTTTTCGATTACAGTGGCTAGAGAGCGCACAAAATGAAGAGAGTGGGAGACATGGGCGGACCATAATAACGCCCGTCTCGGTGCTTCAGTCAACATTGCCGCAGGCACCCACCCTTAATCCAATAATGAATAATGCAATATGAGGCGGGACAAGAGGGGAGGGAGGATGAAGATGTTCCGGGAATATTTTCTTGGAACTAGAGTATGTTCTATTACGTTAATTACGTAAGGTTTTAGTTTTAAGGTTGATTGGTTTTAAGAAATTTTAAAATCTTTTTGCTGATATTTAGGCATTGTGAGGATCACACAGCACACGCAGATAAATGTTGTATAGTGGTCTGTCCTTACTCTGGGAGCATAGAGGAGAGAGGTTTATCCACACAACATGACAAGAGAGAGGAGTCACATTCCCCTAGATGGAACGTGGGGTAGACTGACGAGTTCACCTCGAGAGGCAAGAGGTGACATGCTAATGCGTATGCTAATCGAGGGATGAGGGAGGACAAGGGGATAGCCATACG
>LS496985.1:92173-116001 GCA_900490845.1 Pristionchus japonicus
GTTTCAATATTGGTCTTGATTTTTAGTTCGCTTTGTCTTGATCTAATCAAGCAACTAAAACCAGATCATGTATCCTATTCTTCAACCAATTGTAAAGACCTGAATAGAGGTATATTTCAGCTAAATTAAAGTACTTATGTTTCTATTTATATTCAGACGCTGTGGAGTTTCTGCTACATGTTGCCGATTTGGTTGAATCGATCTTTTTCTTTCATGAACGGCGTCGCTCAGTCACGCGACATCAAAACATTTTCTCGCTTGCTATGCTAATTCTGAGTCGCAAATGCGAAAAACTTCAGATAAGGGACAGATGTCAAAACGCAGTTGTCTCCATTGCAGAAGTTGAGAAACTGATTAAGGTAAGGCTGTGTATAAGTTGAACAAGACAAAGGCTGTATTTAGTTTCTTCATCGCAATGGGAAGAAACTGCGTTTACAAATGATCGGAACTGTCCCGCTAACAATAAGTGTAAAGATCGGAACCCACAAAGTGGATAGCACTGGTTGGTTCACGATTGAGCATGTGGATTGGCACGAAAGGGACAATTAACATAACTTTTTTCAATATCTTCATTGTAAATATATCTATGTAATCCTGACTGTATTTCTTTTTCATTGCATGAAACTTCTCGAATAAACTTTATTTTATGGAATAGAAAAGTTGCTGTTAGCGCCCTTTATTTTTAATTTTCGAATTTTCAACGCGTGCATTGTTAACTGACGCGCACTTACAAGCGTTCACTCATTTTTTGAGTAATTTAGTCAAAAGAGTCGTTTCTCTACTTCAAATCTCGATTTAGATATGTCTTTCGACTTGCATGGCCTTCCTTATAAAGCAGTTAATGGAATCTGCAGTTTTCTCGACTGCAAATCGACAACTTTGATGAGAGAAGTGGCTTTTGTATTACTTTCTTCATTTATAATTTATAATTTGTTATTGATTTCTGAAAAAATATTCCGAATAATCAAGTACTAATATCATATCATAGGTTAGCAAACTGACCAAGGAAACCATTGATGCGTATGTCCTGAGAACACAAACTAGCAACATCGACGTGATAACTTTCGTAAAAGATTTGAATCAGGTACATTTTGATTCAACACTTTTATTATAAGCAATTATCTTTAGAATGACAAGGCTTCTTTTTACGTTTACTATGAATATTGGTGGGATAGGCAAATGTTGCTGAACGTTGTGAATTCGGCACTGGTCAATCTGGCTATTTCTCAATTCAAACTCGAGGCCTCTCCTTACCTTTATGGACGCCCGATGGTTAGCTTTTTCAGATTTTTTAGCTTCAATTAATCGCCTTTTACTCATAGAAACTTTTTTTAGTACCTGGCACTTACCATGAGCTTGAACGCAATGAAAAGACTGGTCGATTTCCTGAAACCGCTGCTCCGAAGCATCGAAGTTGACGGAGTCACAATAGAAAATGATGATCCAGATATCATATCTATGTTCGTAAATATTCTCGCAGGAAAACGTGTAAGAAGTGCTAAAGTATATGCTCGTGGATTTTCAAATTAGTAAGTGTTTTTTCTCATATAAGAAATTTCCCTACGAGTGATTTGATCAGAAATACAGGACTAGAAGCTTAGTTCCAACTGGACCATTTTCGCTTTCCGAATCAAAATTTTAAATTTGGAACCAAGCTTCAAGCCCTGCATGTAGCCGGTGCGCTTGCAAAAATTCGCTTTCGAAATTCAAATGATTTAATTTCGGTCTTAATTTCAGTGCGCGTTGCATCGATTTACTCAAGCACTTAAAACCAGAAGAAATATTCTATAAATCGTATGATTGCAGAGCTCTAAACAGAGGTACCTCTTTAAAATTTCGTATCTGGGATGTGCAAAATATTTCATGCTCATTTTGCAATGCCCTCTCGCCGGTCATTCATTAGAGTTCGAAGTATGGGTAATCGTCTCTTCATTTCATGCACTCTCTCACCGGTCAGAGATGCTAGAGAGTGTGTAAAATTAAGAGACGATAACCCGTATTTCGAACTCTATCAGGCATACGAGAGAGCCGGTGAAATGAGGAGTACGCGAAACCTTTTTGTACATTTTTACATACAGATGACATCGCCTTTCTACTCCATGCCGCTGCTATGGCTGAATCAATTGTCATTTTTCATAAAAGCCAACATCCCGCCAGGAGCCATACGAATGTTATCACACTTGTTAAACAAATCCTGAGTCGAAAATGCCAAAAACTCTGGATCAGAGACTTTTGTGAAAATGCCGTTGCTTCTATTGCAGAAGTTGAGAAACTGGTTCATGTAAGGCTGTGGCTAGATTTATTCAAAATATGACTAAATTAAGCTTCTCCATCGGAATGAGAAGAGATTGCGGTTGCAAATGCGTGACATTGATCAAAATTTGAATGTCCCAATCGGAGCTTTTAAAGTGAAAATGATGCATTCATTCGTCGAGATTAAGAACATGGAATGGGGCCATTGGGGCTATTAAGTTTTCTTTCTCTCTATAATATGTCATTTTTTGTTCTGATTGATCTTTGCACTATGTATACACTATAATGACGCATGAACTTCTTGAATAAATTATATTGGGTTGAAAAGAAACAAGCGATTATATAATATTGTTAAATGAAACGTATGTTGTTGTCGGCGCTTATTTTAATTTTGAATTTTTAACGCATACATTGTTAACGGAAGCGTGCATTCAAGCGTTCCCTCCCATTATATGTAATTAAATCCGCAGGTCAGTTTTTCCACTTCAAATCTCGATTTAGATATGCCTTTCGACTTGAATTGTCTTCCTTCTCGAGCAGTTCACGGAATCTTCAGTTTTCTTGACTGTAAATCGACTACTCAAATGAGAGAAGTCGTAATTTCGTATATTTCTTTTTTGATTAATGAAATTTTTTACTGATTTTCGATAATTGTTCCGAATAGTTCCTGAGAACAATAATCGTTGTATAGCTCAGCAACGCGATCAAATTATCCATCGATGGATATATCCTGAGGACGCAAACTAGCGACATCGACGATATATCTTTTGAAAAAGATTCGATTCAGGTTTTTAGTTATCTTGCTGTTCTGAACTGTAACGCTTTGAGGAAATCGAGGTAGAATTGACAGTTTGCTATAAGAATTGGTGGGATCGGCAAATGCTGATGAATTGTGTTAAATCGGCCGTGGACACTCTTGCGATTCGCCAATTCGATCTGGAGTCCTCTCCATACGTTTTTGGACGTCCTGTTACTGTTAGCTTTTGTTATTATAATATTTATCAGTGCGTTCGCCTAAGAATCGCACCCCTGGCGGTACAGCAAAAAGTGACACTACGAGCTTGCTGCAGATTATGATAGGCCTAGGTACCCCACATCGATTTCTGTTCATGTTATGTGTCAGTCATGCTCATTTGCATAATTGCATGCCCACAAAGTTTGACTATATTTACACGTTTGTGGCTGCTACTCAGCGGAAAGTCATCCGATTCTCATGAAAATTTGGCTCCATGCCTTATTTGACATGCTGAACACGCTCCAGTTGTTTGTCCACGCAAATTATGATTTTGATTTTTTTCATGATACTTTGACCTCATGTTTCTCGAAAACAAAGCCGAACACATCGCTGGATTTTTGATATGTTGTAGGCCTCGACGAGAGCTATCGTTCGTATGTTTAGATGAAGCATTTCGAGGGGACCTTCGTGGTTTTATGGGCAAGGAACCGTTAGTGAATTTGAGTGTAAACCTTCTCATTTCGCGCCTCTCACCCCTCTCACGCTGCGAAGAATAAGATTAGAGAGGCACAAATTTAATCAATTCTATGCAAAGATCGCTCAAAATCTTATTCTTCGCCGCGTGAGAGGGGTGAGCGGTGCGAACTGAGAATGTTTTCACTCAAATTTGCCAACGGTTTCTTGCCCATAAAACCACGAAGGTCCCCTCGAAATGCTTCATCCAAAAAAACCATCGATAGCTCTGGTCAAGGCCTACAACATATCAAAAATCCAGCGATGTGTTCGGCTTTGTTTTCGAGAAACATGAGGTCAAAGTATCATGAAAAAAATCAAAATCAAAATTTGCATGGACAAACAACTGGAGCGTGTTCAGCATGTCAAATATGGCATGGAGCCAAATTTTCATGAGAATCGGATTACTTTCCGCTGAGTAGCAGCCACAAACGTGTAAATATAGTCAAACTTTGAGGGCATGCAATTATGCAAATGAGCATGACTGACACATAGCATGAACAGAAATCGATGTGGGGTACCTAGGCCTATCATATTCTGCTGCAAACTCGTAGTGTCACTTTTTGCTGTACCGGAAATTCCTGGAATTGTGCGATTCTTAGGCGAACGCACTGTTATTACTTTAGTTAATCGTCCTCTTTTCCATCGGATGTTTTCTTTCAGTCCTTGGCACTTGTGATGAGCCTGGACACAATGCAAAGGCTGGTCGACTTCATGAAACCGCAGCTTCGAAACATCGAAAGAATCACAATAGAAACTGATGATCCAGAGATATTATCTATGTACGCAAATATTCTATCTGGAAAACGTGTAAGACATGCCAAAGCATATTCTCGAGGAATTTCAAACTAGTAAGTGTTTGTATTTTTCTCATGTCAGGATTTTAACGCAAATTTCCCCTTTTCAAACTCAAATCATTCAGTTTATTCATTTCAGTGCTCCTTGCCTATACCTACTCAAGCACAGTAGAAATATTCTATAATTCGTATAATTGCAGGAATCTCAACAGAGGTAAGGTAAAAGGTAAAGGTATCCCCGTACTCAAGGCACTTGCGTCCTGCGGGACTATAGTCACTGGCCAACAGAGGTATCTCTTTAAAATTTCGAATCTGGGGAGTGCAAAACATTTCACGCACTCTCACTTTTTACGAGAGAAAGAGAGAGAGAGAGAGAGAGCCGGTGAAATGACGAAAACTTTTTTTGCTAATTTTTTCATGCAGATGCCATCACATTTCTACTTAACATTGCCGATGTGGCGGAATCTATTGTCATAAAAGGTAAAAAGGTATTATCTATTGTCATGTGGCATAAAAATCAACGTCGCATCACCCGCCATACGAAAGTGATCACACTTGTTAAACAAATCCTGAGTCGAAAATGCAAAAAACTCTGGATCAGAGACTACTGTGAAATTGCGGCTCCTTCTATTGCAGAAGTTGAGACACTGGTTCATGTACAGTACCGTTCAAAAGTTTGGCCCCAAAATTCAAATCGTCATAAGTTTCTTCAAAATTGAGATAGAGACTTCTGGTCGGGAGCAATCGATATGCAATCTATAGGAAAATAAGGCAATATAAGAGTACATCTTCTTCTATACTCATTCGCGGCAAATTTTCTGCTGAGGTGTGGTCGTAAATATTTTATTGAACCTCGGAGGATTTAGCCCAGAGGCTCCGACATTCTGTGGTGGTAGTACAACCATTGATCTTCACGATCCACTTAATGGCCCTTTACGGGCATTTCGCAATAGTGAATACGAATTATTTTCCGACACCTCACAAATCTTTTCAAAATTATGTAAGTTCCGTCTTAGGCGGCCCACAGCCACCAAACTTGGCAGGTAGAATCAGTGTGTGTTCCAGCTGAGTTGTGCCAAGTTTGGGCCGGATCGGCTGCTTGGTTCGTGAATTCAACTTTTCACGTAAACTCATTGTGTCGCTACCCAGAAATAGCCGTCCGATGAAAGGAAAAATCTGATTTCGTGCACTGTGGTAGCACAACCTCTTGAGCGGAAGTGTGTGAAATTTCAAAGTTGGGCGATCACTTTCCCGGGTTATATAGATGCAAATCTGACAAGAGTCAGATCGAAAAAAGTTGCAATTTCAAAAATATATTTTCTTGAACTTTGTCATATCCCTCTTTAAACATGCTAATCATGTTCGCAGCATCATTTCATGATGTCTAAGGAACTTTGGTGTTATTTGAAAGCTCAACATTGATGTTTTGCATACATCGGTTTTGACACAGTTAACAGTTTTGTGAAATTTTTTACTTTGGCTCTCGTCGGATTTGCAGCTATATAACCCGGGAAAGTGATCGCCCAACTTTGAAATTTCACACACTACCTCTCAAGAGGTTGTGCTACCACAGTGCACGAAATCAGATTTTTCCTTTCATCGGGCGGCTATTTCTGGGTAGCGACACAATGAGTTTACGTGAAAAGTTGAATTCACGAACCAAGCAGCCGATCCGGCTCAAACTTGGCACAACGCAGCTGGACCACACACTGATACTACCTGCCAAGTTTGGTGGCTGTGGGCCGCCTAAGACGGAACTTACATAATTTTGAAAAGATTTGTGAGGTGTCGGAAAATAATTCGTATTCGCTATTGCGAAATCCCCGTAAAGGGCCATTATGTGGATCGTGAAGATCAATGGTTGTACTACCACCACAGAATGTCGGAGCCTCTGGGCTAAATCCAGCAGTTAATGAATATTTTTTTGTATTATACTTCAAAGATGAAAGCAGTGGATCCATGTTCATATCACGCCGAGGTTCAATAAAATATTTACGACCACACCTCAGCAGAAAATTTGCCGGGAATGAGTATAGAAGAAGATGTACTCATGCACCATATTGCCTTATTCTCCTATAGATTGCCTATCGATTGCTCCCGACCAGAAGTCTCTATCTCAATGTTGAAGAAACTTATGACGATTTGAATTTTGGGGCCAAACTTTTGAACGGTACTGTATGGCTGTGACTAGATTTATTTATAAAATGACTAAATTAAGTTTCTCCATCGGAGTGAGAAGAGACTGCGGTTGCAAATGCGTAATATTGATCAACATTTGAATGTCCCAATCGGAGCTTTTAAAGTAAAAATGATGCATTCATTCGCCGAGATTAAGCACGTGGAATGGGGCCATTGGGGCGATTAAGTTTGCCTTTTCTCTATAATATGTGATTTCTTTGTTCTAAATTATCTTTGTACTATGTATACGCTATAATGACTCATGAATTCTAGAATAAAATATATTTGATTGAGGAGGAAAATCAAAGCCGTGATAAACTATGAAAAAAGATGAATTTCTAATCGAGCATTTTTAAATTTTGATCGAATTATTTCTTGCTTTAAAAGGCGCACATTCAAACTGTTTCGTTTGTGTTAATTTCGAAATTACTGTTTACTTCATAGTCCCAATTTAGATGTGCCTTTAGAGGTGCAAGGTGGAGTCCATCGGAATGAAAAGCAGTTAATGAATATTTTTTTGTATTATACTTCAAAGATGAAAGCAGTGGATCCATGTTCATATCACGCTTGTCGAGAGGAAATCGACCTGATTATGGAAATAGAAAAAAAATAGAAAAACAAACTGATTTCAACTCATTTCACCATTTCGGTTCTTTCCCAATAATTGAAATTCTAGCTTTCTCGACACAAGCGTGATATGGATTGAACGCCGTCGTTCAGTCACATCCAATTTTCACACACTTGCGAAAAGGAGTTTGAGTCGGCAATGAAAAAATCAGATCTGATATTGATGTCGAAATGCAATAGCATCCCTTGCAGACGCTGAGAAAGCAGAAGAATTGGACGATCAAAATAACATTTTTTTCTGTTATTATCACTTTTTTTGTAATTTGCATTTGTTTTGTTTTGTCTCAAATTACTGTGCGATTGCATATAACTTTTCGAATGTATCTGAATGTATTGAAAAGATACCGTAAGCGGCATGAGATGAACGTGCTGAACACATATTCGCGCTCATTTCGTCATTTGAATTTCGAACGCATTCTTCAAGCGTTCATTCAAACAATGCTAAGTTTCCCTGTCGTTTATTATTATTTTTCTTACAATTCTCCTTTCTCTCTCTATTCAGATATGCCTATCGACTTGCATAGCCTACCTCACAATGCAATAGATGCAATCTACAGGTATCTCGGCAGCGAATCGAGTGTTCGAATGAGAGAAGTGACTTATCCACTTTTTTTCAAATTTTAGATAATAAATTATAATAATTTTTCAAATAGAGATGAATCAAAAGTCCTTCTTACTATAGGTCAGCAAAGCAACCAAGGAAACGCTCGACGCATATATTCTGAGGACTAAAACAAAGGATATCGGCGTGTTATCGTTTGGAAAACTGAAGGATCAGGTAAAACTAAGTTCAATATTGCTATTATGACAAATGAATCTTTAGGAAAATAAGGCTAAATTAATCGTTTTCTATGATCATTGGTGGGATCGAAGAATGTTCATGAACTGCATTCGTTCGGCACTAGATCGGTTCGCGAAAGGCGAATACAGTTTCGAGATCTCACCTAGCAGCCCCTATTATATCATTGTTAGTCTTGATTTCGACTGATTCAATATTTGTCAATCCATTTCAGTGGATGAAAGTCACAATGAGCATTGACATAATGAAAATGTTGGTTGATTATCTAAAGCCGCTGCTTCGTAACATCGAAATTAAAGATATTCAAATAGATGATGATGATCCAGAAGTACATTCTATGTATGCGAATATTCTGGATGGAAGACATGTTCCAAGAGTTGGTGTCTGTCCTATTAGCATTTCAAATTAGTTAGTTTTCCTCATTAATTACTGGTTGTTTGACCATGAAAGGCTTTATGCTAAAGTCAAATCATTGCACGATGTTTCAGCTCACCTTGCCTTGTTCTAATTTCTCAGCTAAAACCAGAAAAAGTAATATATACATCGAAAAATTGTAACGACTTGAATAGAGGTATGACTCAGTTGAATTTGGCTGCGCAGCTAAGTGATCTCATTCAGAAGCTATCGCATTTCTGCTAAATATTGCCGATTTGGTTAAATCAATTTGTATATATGTATCATGAACGTCATAACTCTCTTATGTGGTGTTAAAAACCAGGAAAAAGATCCGATCTTTGAGATCGAGCCTGTTAAAAAATCGTGCAAAGATCCGATCTTTGTCTGTGCAAAGATTCGACCACACAAAGATCGGATCTTATATTTGAATTCCCGCATTTATCACATTTATCGATTATCTCTTTCTGTAGAGCCGATAGTCACTTGAAATGCCGGATTTGAGTCAAATATGTTGTCTGGAATCTATTCTCAAAATCTCAAGTCTCTATCTTCATTGGGGACGGTGATATTAGCGTAAACAAAAAAGGCGCGAATTCAAATTTAAGATCGGATCTTTGCATAATTTTTTAACAGGGTCGATGTCAAAGATCGGATCTTTACACCGTTTTTTAACATCGCATGATGCGACATCCAAAACTTATCTCGCTTGCCAAGATGATCTTAAATCGGAGATGCGAGAGACTCCAAATCAGGGACCTTTGTAGAAAAGCAATTTCATCCATTGAAGAAGTTGAAACTCTGATTCATGTGAGTTATTGTTGCTTATAAAAACTGATTAATTGATTTGAAGCTTTAGGTACTACATCGGAATCACAAAAAAACTGTGCTTAGACATGCTCCGAACTGACAAGCCGTTGGATGTCCAAATCGGAGTCAATAAAGTGAGGATGTTTAGTTCACTCCTGGTGATTAAGCACAAGGATTCGGACAGTCGTCGTTAATTCTGTTATATTATTTGTAATTTGAATAATCACGTTTGCATACTTCTTCAATTTTTTTCGAATAATTTGTATGTTGATTCTGAAAATATGTTCACTTCTTTTTCATTTCAATCAGCATTTCTTCACGCATAAAACTGTTCAAATAAATTGTACCGACATTATCAGGACCCCAAATAAGTAGATAAGATGGACGAAATATCCTTCTGAAAATGTTTGCAATTGGGGAGTTACGGGAATCGAGTAATTTTTGTTAGCGATACTTGATCTTCTAAAGACAATCATTATTATGCATTATATCTCAAACGTATTTCGAAATTTTTTTTAACCAATTCTTGTAATATGAAAAAATAGAATGAATGACGCGCTTGATTGAACATGAAAGTGTTCATTGTCAACGGACGCGTTCATTCAAACATGGCAACATACACTTTCTTTTCATTCATAATAAGCACGTCTGATTCATAATTAATTTCTCTATTCAGATATGCCTATCGACTTGCATGGCCTGCCTCGTAAAGCGATTGATGCAATCTACAGGTTTCTCGGCAGCGAATCGAGTGTTCGAATGAGAGAAGTGATTTATTCATCTATAGAATTGTGTTTCATGGAACACAAGATTACAATTTTGACGGGGCGCGATGCATATCATTGAAATTGGGCTACATTATAGGTCAGCAAAGCAACCAAGGAAACGCTGGACGCATATATTTTAAGAACTCATACCAGCGATATGAAGGCATTGTTGTTCGAAAAAGTCAAGAATCGGGTAAAAGTGTATCAATTATTACCATCTTGATTTAATTTTTTTAGCGCGATTCCATTACAGTAAGAGTTTATTACAAGCATTGGTATGATCGGCGAATGTTGATGAATTGTGTGAACTCCGCACTAGAAAAGCTTGCTATTCGCGATTTCAATCTCGACCAGTCGCCTTGCAGCACCGGTAACGAGGTAATGACTATTATCCCATCTATTTTTTTCCTAATTATACGGTTCTAACACATAAAAATTGATGGCATTGTGTTTGTCGCCGCGAGTAGCCCTCGGTTTTAAGTTTTTGTGGAGTTCCAACTTTTTACAATTATAAAAAAGATTTGCTTTGTCGGAAAGTTAGTGCATTTTACCAGGTCTCTTTAATCATTCCTGAAAATACTGTCCTAATTCTTTGCATTTTCAGATCATGTACCTAACCACGAAGCGTGACAATATGAAAGGATTACTCACATATATGAAACCGTTGCTGCGCAACATCGAAATTAACAGTATCCATGTAGATCATGATGTTCCTGGAATATATTCAATGTACGCAAGCATCCTTGATGGAAAACACGTACCAAGGATTGGAGTTTTTCCGCTTGGACTTACAAGCTAGTAAGTTTTTGATAATATCTGAAATATGAATTAAATACCATCCTCAGTGATCCTTGCCTCTTTCTAATAACTCAACATAAGCCGAAGCATGTACACTATTATTCAAAGAATATTAGAGATCTGGATAGAGGTACATCTCATCAAAATTGGCACTCAATTTTTCATTGTTTCAATTCAGAAGATGAACAATTTCTGCTCACCGTTGCCGATTTGGTAGAATCTTTGAACATATCTTATGGGCATGAACGCTCATTCACTTTTCATACAAATATTATCACTCTTGTTAAACGAATCTTGAGCCGAAAATGCGAGAAACTTGAGATCAAAAACCACTGTGAAAGTGCATTTGCATCCTTTGAGGAAATTAACAGTCTGCTTCAGGTGATAAATGTGCATTTTTCGTAGATGAAAAACGATTTTAAGTTTCTCCATCGCAACAATAAGAAACTGTACCTTGAAATGCGACGAACTGGCCAACCTTTGAATGTCCAAATTGGAGTCTACTATGTGGAAATGATCAATTCATTGCTGGCGATTAAACACCTGGAATGGGACAGTCGTCACTAAAATCATTTTTTTCAAATTTGTACGATGAATGAATTGTCTGTAATGTTATTTTTCAAATGAAATTTTGTTTGATTCGTTGGTCAACCGCACCTCCGTGAAAGGTGATATGATCTGTGCGAAAACGAAACTTCTTTAATAAATTTTATTTGCTAGATTTGAACTCTCGTAGAGAGTCGAGTAAGCCAGCGTCTATAGATTTTTTTATTATTAATTTTGAATTTTTAAGATTATGGCTGTATTGTATTGTGCAGAATTTCAGCTCCATCTTCTGAGATCAGCACAAAACCGATTAACGCAACGCGTTACAGTATTCAAAATTTGAACAAGCGCAGTGCGGACAGACGCGTCTCGCATTCAAATGTCACACAACCATTCCTATTCGAATCTACAAGTCGCCTATTTTAGTTTTCGATTCCGACATGATAATGGACCTCCAACGACTTCCTCAAAGTGCTATTGGAACAATCTACAGTTGTCTTGATCTCAAATCGACACTTCAGATGCGAGAGGTCACCCATTTCATAGCATTTCAATGAATTCTGTTTCCAATGAACGAATCCTTTCTTTGCTAGTCGACTGAACACAATGGACATTACATTTAGGTCAGTAAAATTACAAAGGAAATCGTGGATTCTCACATCCTGAAAACTCAAACCAGCGATATCAACAATGTAATCATTGACGATGTTCCGGACGAGGTTGGAGTATTATATATACATCAAATTTAAACATTTTTTTCCAGGAAAATGCGATCACATTGACAATTTCTTACACGCATTGGTGGGATCAGGGAATGTTTGTGAATTGTGCTAAATCGACTCTAGACAGACTGGAAATACACCAATACAAACTTGTCTCGTCACCGCACGAGAATGGACCTCAACGTGTTTGTTTAAGCTTTTAAACTAGACAAACCATTTTTTAATATCGATTTTCTCAGAAATATTCTATTTAATCCACTGGCTCTCAGGCCACATTCCTTACTATGGGCAAAGAAGCAATGGAAAGGCTGCTCGACCATCTTAATCCACTGCTTCGTGACAAGAAAATAGATCGAATCGATATAAAAAATGACAATGAAGGTATACTTCGAATGCTAGCAAGTTTCATTGAAGGAAGAGACATTCACGAAGTGTGTCTCTGCCCTAAGAAAATTGCAAACTTGTGAGTTTCTTAAATTTGAAATGTTCAGCCAAAAAAACATCAATTTAAGCGCTCCTTGTCTCGATTTAATCAAGCAAGTGAAGTCAGATTTTTTTAGTTATTCGTCAAATAATTCAGGAGATCTAACGAAAGGTGAATAAAAGTGATCCTAGACTCAAACATTGCATTCATTCAGAAGCTATCAAATTTCTTCTGCACATTGCCGATTTCGTTGAATCAATTTATATTTATCATCGATGCCATGACTCCACCACTCCTCATCCAGCTGTTGCGCTGCTTGCTAAAGCAATACTGACTCGGAGATGCAATCAGCTTCATATTCGAGATTTCTGTCAGAATGTGCCTGTCTCTCTTGCTGAAATTGAAAAGCTAATTGAGGTAAGTCTATGAAAACCCCGGTTATGTAATGATTGACTTGAAAATTAAGTTCCTTCACGGAAGTGAAAAGAAAATGTCCTTGCAACTATATGGACATGACCTTGGCCCGGTGGACGTCACCATGGGGGAATACAAGGTGAAATCGACCGCTCTGAGGTACACTTGGATCGAGCATGTCGAGTGGAAAGACCTTTTCTGATGCTCTTCACATTTTATTTATACTAAAATCTGTTGTAATTTTCTGCCGCTTTCTATGTTTTCGGAACGATGTAAATTTCTAAACTTCTTGAATAAACCAGCACATGATTTGGGGAATTTCAAAGAGAGCCTCTATGTATAGTATGTCAAGAGTAATGTTGACAAAACAGGCTATGGTGTTCAGAAAAAAAGTGGACGCATTCATACCCTAGAATCATAATTTTTCAATACCCTCATTCTTGTTTTTTTGCGTTACGCTGAGTCAGCGAGTAGCGTGGATCGCCATTGCATTTTTGATAATTCATTATCGACAGACGCGTTCATGTGAACACCCCCCCCCCACACTTTGATGCCATCTCATTTCTAATCTAATCGGAAATGCAAATCAAATTGCACTGCCTTCCTCGAAATGCGATTGAGACTATCTACAGTTATCTGGACTGTGAAGCGAATCTACGAATGAGAAAGGTAACACTTTTTTTGTCTTGAGGAGATTGCAGAATGTTTTTCTAATTGAAATCCATTTACTTAACAGCAGTGAGTGAGTATTCAAAGAGCCATTTTGAGGTCAGCAAGGAAACAAAGGAAGCAATCGACGCCTATATTTAGAGACCCCAACGTACATCGCCTATTTATTGCATTTGTTCCAAATCTGGGTTCAATGAGTCCCTCATGGTCCCAGTAACATCATACTTTTTACCGTTTGTAATTATCTTGTCTCTGTGCAAAGTTACGCCTCTAAAACCACGCGCGCGCAGGCATAGAGCGAGAGGGAAGGGGAGAGGAGAGAGAGAAAAGGGGGCGGAGCCTCTCTCGCGTGTGTCTCTCTCCCTCCCCCCGCCCTCTCGCTCCCCTCTCCCCGCGCTCTGGCGACAGCTCGGGGCGAAATGCTAAAAATCCAAAAAAATTACTAAAATTCCTAAAATATTCGTATTAGTCAAATACGAGCGGCGCAGAGCTGTCGGAAAAAGGGAACCTCCCTATTCCCCTATTTTGAACCTTAATTATCGATTTTACCCATCCCAAAGTTAACCAATCATGATGCGCCACAGATATGTTATGCGGGCTGGTGATAGCTACCGAAAACGCTTTTGATTGTTGAAATCGGTTGTGAACTCGAGTTGTCGGACCTCGCGCCAGATTTCGCGCGTCGCTGTCTATCCCCTCTGAGGGGGCGGAGCTTGGGGTCTCTACCTATATTCTAAGAACTCAAACCAGTGATATCCGCAGTATATCGCTTGGTGATTTGAAAGAGGTTAGAAAAAGCTAACTACTTTAAGAAAAAAGTTTTTCAGAGAAATACAACGACATTAATAATATATTATAAGCATTGGTGGGATCTAGCAATGTTGATGAACTATATTGGCTCGACATTAGATAAGCTTGCGATTCGCGAATTCAAGCTCATCCATTCTCACACCGACGCTGCATTCGATCCTGTTGGTGTACTTTATTTCTTTTTATAAATATTTTCTCGATTGATTTCAGCCGATGAAACTCACTCTGAACGTTGATGAAAAAAATTACGCGAAAAAAAAATTACGCGAAAAAGCTATCAAGTTTGTCAAAATAATTACTTTAACTGGTCCAATTTGAGCTTGAAGAACATTTGGTTTTCATCAATTTCAGCTCTGCTTGTCTCGTTTTAATCGCGCAAATGAAACCTCGGCATTTTAGTTATTCTTCGCAAAATTATGGAGACTTAACGATAGGTAATTAGCATGAAACAATGAAACTAGGCACATGCCCGATATCCTTACATTCAGGTGCTATCAAATTTCTGATGCATATTGCCGATATCGTAAGATCGATTTTCATTTATCATGAATGTCATGAATCCGAAGCTACTCATCCAAATATTATCACGCTTGTTAAGCGGATCCTAACTCGAAAATGCTGCAAAAGACTTCAAATAAGAGATCGTTGTGAAAATGCAGTCGCTTCCATTCCAGAAATTGAGAATCTGATTCAGGTGTATAATATATAAATAAATAAACTTGTTTTGATATTTGTGGAAAAAAATTTCAGTTTCTCCAACGCTACGACAAGAAACTCTGCTTGCAAATGACAGGAGTTGATCAATCTTTGGATTTTCGCATCGGCTCCTATTATGTGGAGGCCGATGGCTCCCTCTTGATTGAGCACATTGAATGGGACGATTAAATTCGCGTTTCTGTTGTTTAAACTCACGATATTAACCAATATGAACGCATGATTCTTTTCGAATAAATGCTATAGCTTTATTTAAAAGGACTATTTAAAGGGGAAAGCAAAAACTTTCGATAAGCGGTGCAATGTGTTGAGCTACGAAATGATGTAGGCTAATAATCAACGCATTCAATAAACAATAACGAACATATTTTACAGAAATGTAGTCAGTTTACAATAATGGATTACGGTATTTTGAGTTTTGAATTCGCGCACTTCGGCGTAAGACCATTATACCGTATTTCGGCAAATTTTCTAAATATTTCTGTATGAACACTTTTTATTTTTCCTATTTTTCTCATTTCTAACCGCATTTTATCTTTGTTTCGTAACTTTTCGTTAAATCTTCTTGTTGCGCGTCGAATTCAACTTGGAATACACTGTATTATCGCGTTATCGTGTAGTTCTGACCTATGTTTAATCACTTTTGCTCCTTTTCTATTATTTGTCGTAATCATCCTCTTTTTTCCAGATGGAAGAGCAACCGTCAAACTGTGCATCCACTTCCTCTTCTGTCCTCCCTCGTCCCTCAATCGGTCGATCATTGAGAAGGGTGGCCCCGACATTCGGAAGGCCGCGCCCACCCGCTGCTGCCGCTGCTCCTCCTTCGCTTGCAAGGGTAAGACTTCTTTTAAAGAAATAAAATGAGTTAAAATTTCTTTCTTATCCATATTGTTTGTCTTTTATGGTACCACGTTCTCTCACAATGGTACGAATTCCGTCAGTTAATTGTTTTCGCACCCTCCTATTTTACGCTGTTTTTTTCTGAGTATACGTCACGTGCACATTTTTATCGCAATTTACTGGCTTTTTCTCGGTCGATTGGCTGAGCTCCCACAGATATCACGTCTTGGTGCACGGGTTACGCTATTTCATGGAATCACTCATACAGATCACAATGAATACCGTAATCCATCGTTTCGTTTTACTGCTTAATTAGTCTTTATTGACGTCGTTCCAGAAGATGGGAGAGCTCTCCATTAGGGTTGGCAAGTGAAGAGAATAAGGGGAAATGAAGAGGTGATTTTCCATTCCCCTCATTCAACTCTTATTTAAGAGTTGCGCGGCCCCTCACTCTTAAATAAGAGCCGCATTTTCCACGGCGAATGGGGGAGAATGAGAGGGAAACTCTTATTTAAGAGTAGACCGAGTCGCCCTCCTCTTATTTAAGAATGAGGCCGACTCGCTCTCCCTTGTGAGAGAGAATGAAGGGTTCATTTCAACTCTTCACTTGCCATCCCTACTCTCCATCGCTGCTCGTCCTCCACTTCCTCATCCTTCCATCCCTTTCGCACTCCCTAAACCCAAGGAGATCAAGATCGACGGAGAGAGAAAGAGAGGGATTCTTCCACTCCGACCACCTCCGTCCTTCTCTCGTCCCAAGTCGACCCTTCCCCTATCTCCTCCTTCTTTTCCCTCTTCTTCTCCATTCTCCCAGCAAGAAGGAAACCGCGCAAAGGCTTGTGTGAACGATTGCAAGACGGAGTTTGAACAAGAGAGGAAGGAGAAGAGGTAAGGTGTCCTTCTTTCTGATAATAAATAATTGTGAGAAGATCAAAGATCAAAGTTGCAGAAGATCAAAGTTCCGCTCGCCCGTGACTTTGGAATCGTTGAGAAAAAAGGAAGCGGGAGGGGAAGGAGACGTTAGTGAATTTGAATCAATATATTCGGCCTACAGTAATCTCCGTTCATTTACAACTTACCGTAATCATTGCTCATTTACATCTTACCGTAATCCTTGCCCACTGCAGATCCTGCTGTCCGAGGGCAGCAGCGAAGCCGACATCTGTGGTATTTTATATTTCACATTCGATCTTTGAACTCTGCACTTTTTGGCTGTATTTTCTAGATTATATTGTCGCCTTTAAATACTTATATGTATTATTGCAGAACTCATGGGACAAGACCTAATTAACGAAGACCTCGTCCGATCGCTCGAGGAGGAGCAGAATGGAGTGGGCTCACTCCTCGACCTCATGATGAAGGGAGGAATGGAACCCGTCAAGGTGCTTTTCGTTTAATCTTTGAACTCTCACCAATCGATATTAGATCTACAGTAACCCAAGGTCCAAACACAGTTTGATGACTACCGTATTCAGATCTCCGATTGGGCGGCAGCAGCGGATATTGATGACTACTACCTTCCGATGTTCATTCGAGGAGTATTTAGCAAGGTGGATTACTGTCACTTCTCCCCTGTTAGTTCTTCTTCAACTTCCTGTCATTTTCAAATCATCTGTAACGGTTTGCAATGATCGTGCGCACTAGGCTAGGCCTTCATTGAAACTGTTAAGGTTTTCTTGGTATATAATAACTCAAACATCTCTCAATTATTTCTTACGGATGCCCCTGAACTCATCATTGCAGCTCCCACCTGGCATCGTGAGGATCAAGGAGGACAGCTTCGCCATGGGAGAAACACTGGCGGAGTACATGGATCTGTTCAAGGTAGGGATGACGGTATCTCAAAATGGATTACGGTAGTTCTACTCGCGGGTACTGGAATTGGTTGGTTACGGTAACTTCTAATCAATAAATCGATAGGATGCCTTCGCATGAAACGCCCTCTTGATTTCTCACCGATCAGAGAGGCAAGAGAGTGTGCGAAATGAGGGACATAATGTATCGATCGCCATCTGTTCAAGATCGTCTACGCGCAGGAGCTGATGACGCTGCTCGATGGAGAAGAGAAATTATCGGTGAAGGTACTTTCGAAATTTCCACCTTTCTCAATTCTTCTTTTCTAGCAGTTCTAATCAAAATATGATGCAAATGAGAGATTGACAGTAGTTAGATGCAACTAGCAACCTACGGTTGCTACGTTGTACGCCGGGGTGTGTGTTAGGGTTATCATATATTCACTTGAATTGCAAGCCTGCATCCTCCCTTGCAAAAGGCTCGTGAGGCTGAGAGCGATTCGGAAAAGTTGCGATGCCGCCACTTCGTGGCTCCATCGCAACTTTTTCGAATAGCTCTCAGCCTCACGAGCCTTTCGCAAGCGCATCGCAGGTTGGGCATGCATTGAGGTTGCCATATCGCAGGTTACACCATGAATTGACGTTCTTTTAATACCGTTGTATGAACCTACGTAAAGGAGGGGGCAATCCGGTTATCTACGTAAGAAAAAGTTGCCACTTCGTGGCTCCGTCGCAACTTTTTCTCCCACTGCTATCCACACGAACCTTTCACACATTGCCATCGAGATAGTCCCCACGATCCATTAAACATTATGAAAGCAGATAAATTTTTGGAAAATTTTGTGCGCTTGAAGTTGTTTAGTCGCTCGCTTTTAATACCGTTGTATGAACCTCTCAAACTAATTCTCAATGATAAGGAGGAAGTCATTTGGTTGTTTCAGGCGAGAACGGCGCGAAAAAGAGATTTCGTCATATTTCGTCATCACTATGAAATTTATGCATATTTTGAAAATTTTGAACCCGAGAAGTTGTTTGGTTATCCGCCCGAGTGATTTGGTTGAGTTTCAGGCGAATACGGTGTGAAGAGAAGTTTCGTAATATTGCGTCATCACTATGAAATTTATGCAAATTTTGAAAATTTTGAACACGAGAAGTTGTTTGGTGGTCCGCCCGAGTGATTTGGTTGAGTTTCAGGCGAATACGGTGTGAAGAGAAATTTCGTCATATTGCGTCATCACTATGTAATATGCAAATTTTTTGAAAAAGTTTTTCATGGGGATTCATATGGTACCGGGTATGAGCTTGGGGAATCAATTTTAGGCCAGTTAGAGCGATTTTTCAAAAGTGTGACAGACGTTACTGACTGACTGACTGACTGACTGACACACAGACAGACAGACACTAAGATATGTTACTTCTTTAGTAACATAGTTTGAAAGACGTTTTCTATATTCATGTCAGACCAAAAAGAGATCAAAGATCACCATTCCAGGAGATCACTGCCAATCTGGGGATCGACTCGTTGATGGGCCTGCTCTCGATGAGATCGACCTCGGATGCCTTCTTCTTTGAGATGAAAGATGGAGGTTAGCGAGGGAGAGATCTTGAGTAGGAATGAAGTCTACAGACACAGAGATCCCATCATGGTGCTAGGTTGGATGAGAAAGCAATGATGTTGGTGATATTCTCGTAGTGCCCTGAAATCATCAGGAAAACATAATAGCTTGAGGCAGACAAAGCTACAATTACCAAATTAGCACACTCGAAATGCATCTCATTTTCAGAACTCTTCATCTCGTTGCGTGCGTGAGGAGCGATCGAAGGATCTCATCCTGTGATGTGTTTGTTGTGTAAATAAGTTACTTTCGTTGTAGTTTTCATCGAGAAGGTTAATTTGAATAAAAAAATGTGTATTGTGTCTTATCGAGTTGTCTTACATGTCAGAGCACATTCGGCCCACTAGCACATTGATACTGTAGTTACGGTACTTGTAATTCAAACTGTGGTTTATCATCATTTATTTTCATAGTGCAACTATGTGAGCCGTTGACACAATAAGTCCAAACAATAAGCGAAAAATCCGAGGACAAATCGCTAAGACTATCTCCGAGATAGGGTTCTAGGATTTCTTTTAGGATTAGAAGGACATTAGGCAAAGTAACAAGGACGACTACGGGGAGGGCCAGGCTAAGAACGGTTCGAATAAGGGGTCAACAGGTCAAGCATAACGATGGTAGAAGAAATGACACTCCGAGCTCGTACTGCAGAAAGCATATCTTCTCCCTCAATGTGCTGATTTTCGTCTTGACGACCATTAGTTATTGTTCTTCTCCTTCATTACTTCCTTGAGCTTTTTCCATCCTGAAATGGAAGCTCACTTAGCAACTGCAAAGCCATCATCATGATTGTGATTATTGGTTATCTCACTTCAGTTCATTGCGTGTCATTACCTCAAGTGTCTCTTCCGCAGCATCAAGTTGTTCGGTGCCTTCGATCCTTGCCCGAATCGAGCGTCCGAATGTAGGTCGGACATTCTGGAATGAGAATTTTGGTACATTGCATTCGAGCAGAGGAAAAAGGAGGAAACATAAGAAGCTTTCTTAAGTTTTAAGTTCACCTAAGTTCTCTAAGAGACTCAGAGAAAGGAATAATAGAGGATAGATCGAACAGGAGGCAAGAAAGTAAATAGGCGGAAACTTGTTGGACGATTCTTCAGTTTACTAAGAAATCTAGAGAATGTATGCAAGTATAAGGAACAAGAAAAATTGGTTGAGCAGTAGAACGAAATGGCAAAGAAAGGTGAGTGAGCGAGGCACACCTTTGCCTCGTTTAGATAACTGTCTTTATCTGTCAGAAGAGGGAAATAGGAGGAAAGTTCAAAGGAGTGAGTCAGAAGACGGAAGAGATGAGGGGCAGGAATGACGGAATGGTGTTCTGTGTGAAATCTCAAAGTATTTGATGGAGAATGACAAGATTGAAGTTTTTGAGAATCTTTGTTAAACTCGAATGACGCTTGAAACGTGTGTTTTTTTCCAACGAAATGTTCGTCGCCCAACGGCTACCCAACAGCCCGATTTCTAAAGGAGAACATTGAAAATGTGATACTCTTCTCAGTTGGTCATTGAGTGTTATGTCTCCGATAAACTGGAGATAGAGTAGATAGACATTTATGAGGGATTGCAATAATGGAAATGATTTAAAATATCCGAGAACATGTGAGAGGGGTGTTCTAGGCAATGACCAGTGAATTCTGGTTCGAGTTCCATCTGAATGAAGTCAATCTTCTCCTTGAGCGGCATCTCGTTTCTTCCTCACCATTCCTCATTCTTGCTATGCTTATTGATGATTCTATCTCGCTGATCCACCCTAAAAAAACTGTTCATAATTGTTGCTCTTCATCACGATACATTGAATATTTTTTTTCATAATAATCTGTTTTTGCATCCTACCTTAAGTTACTCTTCCGCTGCATAAACTTGTTGCGAGCCTTCGATCCTTTTCCCGAATCGAGCGTCCGAGTGTAGATCGGACAATCTGGAATCAGAATTTTGGTAGTTTACGTTTGAGCAGAGGAAATAGGCTGGAAACAGAAAAAAAAACTTTCTAAAGTTCACTGAGAGAGTCAGAGAAAGGAATCATAGAGGGTAGATCGAACAGGAGGCGAAGAAAGCAAATAGGAGGGAAACGTTATACGATTCTTCAGTTTACTGAGAAACCTAGAGAATGTATGCTAGTCTTAGGAACAAGAAAAGTTGAGAATTGGTGAGCAGAAGAAGGAAATGGGAGTAAAAGATGAGTGAACGAGGCACACCTTTGTCTCGTTTAGATAACTGTCTTTGTCTGTCGGACTAAAGAGGAAGGAGAAAAGTTCAAATGAGTGAGTCAAGTGATGAAAGGAGCAAGTGGAAGGAGTGAAAGATGGTTCTTCTGAGTGTAACGGTCTTTAGCAGAAAATGGAATTATGAAAGTTAAAGTCAGTGAGTCAGATGGAAAACGAGCAAAAAACAATTTCGCCATCGACGGACTTTCATTCTGTGTAATTTTAGGGAGACAAGAAAGGTTATGCTTCCTCATTTTGTTCCTTTCCTTTCTGTTCAAGATGTAATCATCGAAGCTCATCAAAAACATTTTTTATCTGATTCACTTTCTCTTGGAATGCACAAAATAACATGGGTTTTGAGAATCATGAGTGTAGTTTGGGTACGGCATGGGGTGAATAGCACTCTTGGTGAGGGGCTGGGGTAGGAGGGGTAGTACGGTAGATCAGACAATCAATAAACGATCAATACGGGACAATTGAAAGATACAGCATATGCAACGTTTGAGTTAGATAGCGGACGGGCTAAGAAGCTTTGACGCTGAGGTTTCTCGGTTTCAGAGGGCGGGTTGTGCTACAGTTACATCTACAGTCTACAAAAACATTCCGGAAACAAACAATAATACTACAAAATATATGAAATATTCGCACAACCTGAGCTTACTATAATCTACATAAGGGATGGATCAGCAACTAGGCGGGCTACTTATACATCAATGACAATTGAAAAAAGAGGGGCGATGCAGATGGAAAGTGTGGGGACTTGACTCGTATATTCTGATTACACTGTTTCTGACTGCACGAAAACAACTCGGGGGTGGTGGACTGGGCTCTCTTGCATGGTCTCTATCTGGTCTCGGGGCGAGAAATCATGCAACATTCATGTTTCGAGGTCGAAATCTACTCGTCCTCGACGATTCTCAGCCGCTTCTCGCTCGGGCTCGCGCTCGAGTCGCGGTCGCTCGGCGGCCGCTTGGGCGGCGACATCGAGGGCGCGGCGGGCGCGGCCGCGCCCGACACGGACGGCGCCGCCTCGAGGACGGGCGGCGACGAGTCCGCGGAGACGCCGGGCGAGTCGATGTAGTTCCTTTCCTGCTCGAGCTGCGCGCGCGCCACCTTGAAGATCGGGTCGATCGGGCGGGAGGAGAAGTCGACCTGCAATGAAAATTTCATTTAAAAACCAGCCCACAAATATCATTTCGTTTTTCAATACCAAACACGATTGAGGTACGTATTCGCTCACTGACTTATACGTCCCGTGAAACTCAAATCATTCCTTCCTCCATTCACTAAATACACAAACTAATCCCAATTCTCGATCGCACTCTACCGTATCCCTGATCTACCGCAATCAATCAATAAAAACTCAGTCCTCGATCGCCTCCTACCGTACACTCACCGGCATGCCCTTCGAGTCCACGGTCGACACGGGGATTCCCTTGTGCTGCAGCGAGCTCTTCGCCTTGCCGATGCACGAGTTGAGGTAGGACACCATCAGGATGGGCGCGAGCTGGAAGGGATGATTGATTGATTGATTGATTGATTATAACCGAAACATCCCTCCGATTGTTGATTGATTGTTTATAGATCATTAATCCAACTTGGCAAGACTGTAAATCACATTCCCCTATCGTCTTATTCGTGCTGTGAAACTCAACCACTTCTTCATATGCTCATACTCCTACTTTGTCGATTTCAGCAAATCAATAGTCTACCGTACCCTCTGATCTACCGTATACTCACCGCTGGCCTCTCATCGTCCTTCTCCAGCTCCTTGCTGGCGCCGGGCGGCGTGCCGGGCGCGGAGCGCTGGCTGGGCGGCGAGGGGCCGCCGTTGCCTCCGCTGCCGCCGCCGCTTGCGGCGCTGCCCGAGGGCGAGCCGGCTGCGCCGGCTGCAGCGCCGCTCGCTGCGGACGTCGCGATGCCGATCAGGTTGCTGCAATATCGCTATTAATCACTCTGTCATAGGCTCTCAAAACCGCAAATGTTATGTGGTGTTAAAATCATGGAAAAGTAGTTGGAAAAGTAGAAAAGTAGTGTTAATTTCTGAATGGAAAAGTAGTTGGAAAAGTAGCTGGAAAAGTAGGCAAATGGAAAAGTGTTCGAATTTGAATTCCCGCGCTTTCCGCTATCTCAATTATCTCTGAACCAATGACCACAAAAATTGAACAACACGTTTGATTTGACGT
>LS496985.1:116675-137831 GCA_900490845.1 Pristionchus japonicus
AAAATTGAACAACACGTTTGATTTGACGTCACAATGGATGAGATCGATTTTGAAGGCAATTGTTTCACAGAGAGATGATAAATGAATGAAAACGAAAATTGCGGGAATTCAAATCTCGCTACTTTTCCAACTACTTTTCCATTCAGAAATTAACACTACTTTTCCACTTTTCCAACTTGTTTTCCGAGATTTTAACACCGCATTATACTACGCGTGAAGTGCAGAACATTTGCGAATTTTCGAACATTTTCTACAGAGAAAATATAAAAGTCACTCCTCGATCCCCGCCAACTAAGATAGCCCCCTCCCCCCCTACCGTACCTCTTGTTCGCGGCGATCTGTGCAGCGGCGAGCGCAAAGTGGTTGTGGTTGAGGGCGGGCGCCGTGTTCATCGACATCCGCCGCATCTCCGCCTCTTCCTGCAAGGGGAAATCGATAAATCAATAACTACCGTAATCTCCGGTTTCCAGCTACCGTATCGCACTACTTGTCAATGCTAGTTGTAGTAAAGAAGTAATAGCACTCTACGCATTGGCAATCTTACACGCCTCTATATTTATTGTATCCTTGAAACACAACTCTTCCCTCTCAAATTCATCGCGTTCTAAACTGAGAAAAAATATATTTCGACTAATCAGTTAATGATCTACTGTAAGCTGTAGTAATAAAATCACTCCTCGATCACCGTAAACTACGGTACCTTTCTGAAGGCGTTGCCGAAGGCGCTCTCGCTGTGGTTGATGATCGGGTTGTCGGCGGTGGAGGGACGAGCGGCGGCCGCAGCTGCAGCCGCTGCAGCAGCACTCGCAGCCAGCTGCTGGTGGTGGTGGTGGATGGCGGCCTGATGATGCAATTCGTCAATGGCAAGTCAAACTACCGTACCACCAACCAGGGAACTAGGTCGGATGAGAACATTCGGATGATAACCTACTGGATGAGCACCTAATGAGAGCGAGAGAACAACTGTTATGTAATGGTCGGAATATGCAAATGGCGCTCATCCAGTATCATCATCCGACCTAGTGCCTCAACCAGTCCGCGATAGCTACCGTAATCCTAAAGGGGAGAGGCTGCTCACCTGGTGCGTCAGCGATGTCGAGGAAGACGCGGATGAGGAGGCGCCCGAGCAGACGGAGGAGGCGGGCGGCGAGGAGAAACCGGCTGGAATCGGGGAGTTGATGAGTTGAAAATGCGTTTCACTCGTCTCACAAGTTGTTGCAATTCATAGCCAACCCAGTTGGAATGCATTGGATTATGAATGATTGAATGAATGAATTTATCTGCGTCGCTTTTGAGGCGCAGATCAAGATAGGTATCAGGAAAGTCACTCCTCGATAGCCTCCTACCATAATCTACCGTACTCACCCGGCTTCTGCGCGGTCGGGTGCACGATCGAGATATCCGGCGCCGATTCCTTGCGGATGGGCAGGCCGTTCGCAGCGGAGAGGAAGCCGTTCTGGAATCGATCGATAAATACCGTAATCACCTTATAAAATCAGTTATCGACCGCCATTCCTCGTGCTACCGTACTCACCGATGTGCCGTTGACCATGTTGTTGATGTTGCGTGCGGCCATCTCTACCGCCGTCCTTCTGTCCATCGGCTGCATCGCCGCCTGTGCTTGGGCGAGTTGTTGCTGCAAGTACTAATCGATAATTTAGCCACCGTACTTCAGCGCGATCGATCGATTGCATGAATACGGTACTAATGGTGCAGCTACCGTATCCCCATGAGACAGATACGGTAGCACTCGCTGCCCGCTGCAACTGCTGCAGGCGCGGCTCTCGCGTCCACCTCCACCCCTCATCTCCCTACTCCCTCACTCCTCCTCTTCTTCTTCTTAGTTTTTACTGTTTCCGCGACACAACCACACCCCCTCTGCTCTACTTTCTGTGAGGTTATCGATCGATCGATTATCGAGTATCGATCGATTCGAGAGAGGCGTGGTAGGTCAACGAAAGAGGGGGAGAGAGAGAGAGAGGAAGGCGAGGGAGGGAACACGGGATGAGAAACGAGGTGGAGGGCCTGCCCGCTAGTAGAGCAGAGAGAGAGAGGTGTGATGTGCGCAAAATCGTGCAACATAAAAGCGAATTTCGAAAACAGAAGAAGAGAAGTGTGAGCAACGTTTTAGAGAATAGAGTGCAACAATTGGCAGTCTCGATACTAAATCGAACTTCCATTCCTTCACCCTATTCCCAAAACATAGTCAGAGGGATGATGTCAGAGGATGGGATGGATCTCGAGAGCCGCACCTGCTGTTGCGCCTGCAGCTGCTGTTGTTGCTGCAGCTGCTGCTGCTGCAGGATCGCATGCTGCTGCATGCGGGCTGCGAGCTCCAGCCGCGAGGGCGCAGGATCTACCGGGATCGAGCCGGTCGAGGGGCGGGGCGACGTGGCGGCCGACGCCGCTGCCGACGCCTGCATCGCGGCGACCGCGTCCGCCAGCGCGCGGCTCTGCTGCAAGAGAGGTATACTGTAAGTCAGTTCGCGATCGGGTACCGTAACCTATCAGTTATCGATCTACCGTACCTGGAATCCCTGCTGCTGTTGCTGCTGCGCCGTGTTGTTCGCGAGCTGCAGACGGAGGTCGTTCAGTGAGGTCGCCTTGTGGTTGTCTGGAATATCGTCAGTTATCGATTGCCTACCGTAATCTACCGTACCCCAATCAATTACTCACCAAGAGCATTAGACGTGAGCAGGGCCTGCTGCAGCAGGAGCGTCTCCTGGTTGAGGGGCGGGGCGGGCGATGAGCCCGCGGCCGCTCCGGCAGCCGGCGACTGCTGCTGCGCCTGGGCTGCTTGCAGCCGTGCAGCCAGCTGCTGCACGCTCTGCGCGGCTGCGGCGGAGGAGGCGGCGCTGCCGCCCGCGCCGTTGGTGCGCATGTTCTCCAGCACTTGCTGCGCGCGCAGCTGCAGGATCATGTCGTGGTGGGTGAGCTGCGCGGCGACGCCGGCGGCTCCGCCGCCCGCAGCCTGCGCCTGCAGCGCGCGCATCTGGTTCGCCGCGACGAGGCTGTTCTGCTGCACGAGCGAGGCCAGGTTGCTGAGGCCGGCCGCGGAGAGCGACTGCGGCTGCGCTTGCTGCTGGGCAGCTGCGGCGGCGGCCGCAGCCTGCTGAGCTGCAGCCACCGCTGCAGCTTGCTGCTGCTGTTGGGCTGCCTGCTGCTGCGCCTGCGCCTGCAGCGCCGCCTGGATGTTCTGCAGCTGCGCCAGGTTGAGGCCGCCGGCGGGGAAGACAGCAGCGGGAGCTGCTGCCGCCACTGCCGCGGGCTGCGGCTGGGGTGCAGCCGGAGGCGGCTGCTGCTGCGGCTGCGCCGGCGGCGACGTGCCGTTGTGCATCTGGGCGAGGTGCTGCGAGAGCAGGACGACACGCGACTGCTGCACGCCCAGGTTGAAGAAGAACCTGCAATGATGAAATCATTTGCAATCACTCAGTTGTCGATTGCCAGTAAACACTGGTTTCCCTGAACTTTCGCCCCCCTATTCTAGTCACCTGCCTATCAATGACACTCTTATCACCATCCTTTTCCCAGTACGCCACATTTGCTGTCCAATTGTGTCAACTTTATTCCCCGCACGAGCACGTGAGCGCATGAACTACACTGCATTCACGCCCTTCGAAAATCTCTGGAATTCCCACCCAGAATACGCGCAATCTGGCAGGGAGCGAGCGGGTGATAGAATATGCAGATGATTCCCGCATTCTGCGAGCAAGAAAAACGTGCAACGCTGGAATTTGCGCTCTTTTTCTCACCATGTCTTCGAACTATTCGCATAGTCACGTCTCCAGTACTTTTTTCTTGGAATTCCGTAGCACTGTAAACAGTACTGTCTAGACGCACGCCCCTTTCGTCATGAAAAAATACATTCGGATGAAAATAATAGCATAAAAGGAGAACACTCTCTCGGATCTCCGTTCCAGACCGAATTCTCGGAATTGCGTCTATGCATTCCGAATGCCTATCATCAAACTACAGTATACCCCCAGTCGCTGGGGCGTTTTCTGTGTCGCCTCTCTAACCACATTCCTTCCATCGGGCAAGGTTCACCGCCAGTCACACGGGGTACACTGTATCTCGCCCACTCATGGGTCGAAAGTCTCCCCTTCCTCATTCCCCCATTTGGGAGAGCCAGTTCACTGATCATTGCTGGGCGTTTTGATCCCTGCGTCTCTGCAACCGGTTAGGGACCACGAGGAACCAGGAGAGGGCGACCCCTCCCTATCACCTCCAACCGTTGATCATGCACATTGCGTGCATGCGCAATCACATCAACAATCCCGTCTCCCTTCCTCCTCTCCTCTCGTCACTTTGCAGAAAACCTGCAGAGAACGCAATGGGAGCAAGAGCCAGAAATACAGCTGGGCCGAGTGGCGGAGGAAGAGGCGAAAACAGAGATCTATTCCATCTCTCTTCCTTTGTGCACCAAACAACATGATTCCTCTTTCTACCTACCGACTCTCGCCTCTCCCGACTATAAATCCCATACGTATATCGCCTTCTCCAAATCGCGATTGTTATGTCAACGGCATATCAAATTTGTAGCTCGGGCTACGTGACGAATAGCATAACGCATGATCCTCGTGATCGCACAACGTCAGAGAACCAACCAGTTCATCTAACTCTTCTCAAAACCAGCCGGAGACGCAGGATAAAGATCCCACTCCGTGCCAAAGAACGCGAATCACACAGAGATCCACAGCGCCCGGGATCTCCGACCATCCTTTCCCCCTCTTCTCTCCTCCACTTCCCCCTTCACTGTTCTCTAGGGTTGGCTAAACGATCGCGATATTGCGATATCGCAATGCGAAAGGAGAGGGATGCGATATCGCATCCCTCTCTCCCTCCATCATGCGATAGCGCATCGAGAGAGAGAGGTCAGAGACAGGTTAGAGAGTGCGGGAAATGAAGATAGCCTCCAATTTACATATTGCGTGGAATGCGATATCGCATCACTCTCCCTTCTCATTTCCCTCCATTGCGATATCGCATTGAGTCCTTCCATCTTTGCGATATCGCGAACCTCGTATGGCCAACCCTACTGTTCTCTATTCCTCGCCTGTTGCGACACACGGCGTAAACAGCACGCCGTCCGCAGCCGCCGCAGCAGTGGGATACATTACCAGTAGAGTTCGGAATACGGGTAATCGTCTCTTCATTTCACATACTCTCTCACCGGTCAGAGAGGCGAGAGAGTGTGCGAAATGGAGAGACCGTATTTCGAACTCTAATTACCAGAGAACGCGGCCGACAGCCGAATGAGGCTGCACGATTCGCGGTATGGAAGCAACGTGTTCACGATCAGCTTTATTATCCAGAGATCGTAGGCTGCACGATCCCAGGAAAAAGGCGTGCCTTCTAGAGATCATGATCGTTCCACGGAACCCGACCATTCGTAGTGGCTGCACAATTCCCGGTATGGAAGCAGTAATGTGTTCCTCCTACGCTTTCATGCTTTTCCCCATTCCAGAGAACGCATTCACAGCATCAGGAACTGTTGCTTAAAGCACAAAAGGCTGCGCAATTCCCGGAACGGGACAAATGTGTTCACTCCGCCTTACTGTGTCCAGAGAACACAGCCTGTAGTGTGCCTGGACAGTTCCACGAAAGGCGTGGCCACTAGCGATCTTTCCTCCTAAATTCTAGTTCTTCGAACGCTTGCTGCTTTGTCACTGGGCAATAAAACCCGCGAGTGTGTTTCAGAGAACGCGGCCTGTCGTGCTGCACATTTCCCAGAAATACGCCGCAATAATGCTTTTTCTCCGTCCTACCCACGCTGTCTCACGCCTTTTGCCTGTCCATAGAACGAATTTAACAGATGGCGATTCTAGAAAAGGCTGCTGCACGATTCTTAGTATAGAGAACACCCGCTCACGCCTCCCTTCGAGCCATAGAACAAACGCATTGGCGAAAACGAGTTCCTAGAACCGCTCACTCGAGTCTACTGCAGCTTCGTTCAAAGAACCGAGGGCGGTCGTAAGGCTGGACAATTTCCAGAACGGAGCAGAATACAAAGAACAACCTTAACAGAGGGCTAGTTCCTAGAATCCCCAAGGGCCTCTGCCTAGAATCCACTTCTGCCACAGCTTAGCGCGGAGCTCGCCAGCCCAGTGGGAAATTAAAAACCCGTGAGTCCGTTTCGTCTCGAAAATCCTCAAATCTGGCTTCAATCCCCAAAAGACTCGCGATTCAAGTCAAAACGCGAAGACCCTCCGCGCTTCAATTCAAATGCCAACCTACTAAATCAGACTGAATGCCCTACTTTGATGCGCTAATCTCGCGCATCAATCTCTCAATTCCCCCGGGGTGCTTCAGTTCGCGATTGAACGACACGCATCAGACTACAGTAAGCCACGACTACAGTATCAATGATCAATTGGGGGCACACAATCACAACAGCAATATACTGGGTGCGTTCGCACGTATATTTACCATGAGGGACGGATGACTAAGCTGATCAGTTCTCTGTATTCGAGCCGCCCCAACCGAACTTTCTATCCTCTCAGTCAGCAATCATTAGAAAACACACCCCCGCCCGGGACAAAAAAGTCAGTTCTCGGTCGGCAAAACAGATTACTACCGTATCCCCTTACCGTAGTGTGGTCATGTCGTTGAGCGGGAGGTCGAGGCCGCTCTGCTGCTCCGAGGGCGCCACGTCCAGATTCACGTGCTGCAAATTAATCAATAACTACCGTACGCTACCTAATAAAGTCAGTGCTCGATCGCCAATCGTCGTGCGCCTACCGTACCTTGTACATGCTGTAGTCAAAAAAGGGCACGTTCACCGCTGGCTGGTGCGTCGGCCAGGGCATGTAGATAGTGCCTGCAACTAGAAAACCATCAGTCATAGATCGCCACAAGGTTACGGTAATGACGCAACGGGATACGGTAGCCGTGCCTTTGCAGGCAGGTGATTATTGAGCGGGAACGGAACGGGGAGCGAATGTGCGTGGTAAATAGCTACAGTCTGCGCAGCGCTCTCTCGCTTTCCCATGCTCTCTCGGCTGTCGATCAGCGCGAGAGACCACTGCTCAAGCAGCCTACTCAGCGGTAGCGTGAGTAGGGAAAGCGGAGAACCGTTTGTAATGGTCGCGCTCTTTCACTTTCTCATACTCTCTCGCTTCTGCGACCGGCGAGAGAGCAGGTAGAATTGAGAGATCGTTCCAGCTGTCGTGGTTATAGTTGTCGCATGCGATCTCTAGTTCCTGCTGCAGTAAGGCATCAACTCATTCTCCCTCTCCCATGCGCTCCCTTCCTTCTTTCTCTCTAGTGATCACCGAGCGATCTCTGTGTGGCGTGTTACGCGCGTTGCGAGAGAGGAGGCGCTGGAGTAAGTAGTGTATAGGCAGAGGGGAATAAATAGAATCGAGGAGAAAGGCGGAAGGAGAAGAGAGCCGAGGTTCGATGGCCTACTCTCTGCCGCAACGCAAAAGAGAGCAAGAAATCTTTCTCTCCCACATCTGCGCTGGGCACAAAATAGACACCACACAGCCGAAAAATCAACAGCGCAGCGCACCTTTAGTCGACCAACGAGATCATGATGATAATACTGTATTCAGAGAACTGCAAGACCACGTGGAATATATATAACGCATTACTCACTGCTCTAATAGCATTCAGACAACAATACGTGAGGAAATGGCGAAACGACCAGTCTAGTCTAGGCTCTTGCACTCGACAAAAACAGCTCTCCCGATTCCAAGAAAGAATAGAGGGCGTGCCCCAGACAGACAGAGGCTCATTAGACATGGGTGCGTGCATTCTAGTAGCATGGTTTGCGCTCATTTCGGCGTCGTTTGGAATGCATAACAAATGCGCGATACGTGTGTCGCAGATTGCGCACTTGAAACGTCCAAATGTACAAATTTCTTTGCGTGCTCATTCACAATCTACGTGAAAATGTTCACGATCACGATCAAAAACACACTTCCTCGGATGCCAATCAGTCAACCATACAAAGAGAAACGGGCGAGTGCAATCAAACACTGAAAGGTTGCCAACTCGTCAACGCCAGTCATTGACATGCAAAGAGGGAATGATGATGCTAAACTGCGAGGAAAGTGAGGAGAAAGACACAATCCGCTCCGATAGTGTCAGGCGGATGATCGGGGCAAGAGTCACTCTCCGAATATCACTGATAAACGTCGGCGATAATGATCGAAGAGCGCGCGATCGAAGAATACGATCGCGCCGACACTTATTCTCGCACAAAACGATAGCATACCATGACAGACTGACACATAAGCGGAGCAATAACGCGGCTCTTATCTCCCATTCTTTCACGAGTCACAAAGCGAGACAGCGCGTGAAATCAAGAGAATGAACACGAACATTGATCCTCTGGCTCCCCAAGCGTGAGCCCCACGCACGTACACGTACACTGATATGCGATGTGATCTCTCTCGAGAAGTGAGAGGAGCGAAAGGGGGCGGAGCTTCAGATTGGGGGAAAGCGAGAAGGGAGAGATGGGAGGAGAGTATAGGGATAGAGAACAGCCGGTCGCTCTCTATGCGCCCTCTTCATCATCATTTAGTTCAGGTTCAAAATAGCAGCTCGCTCATCTCTCGCTCGCATCGCTTCTCTCCATTACACACACTCACTCGGTTCACCTGACCGACAAAGGGTACAATCCCCTTGTGATGATGCATACAATACTGCTCACTACATTACGCACACTATCTGCCAGTACAGGCTGACAGATGAGAGGTCATTGCGAAACGAGAGAACATAATTCAAGGGTACAATCCCCTTGTGTTGGCTGATCCTCCTCTTGGTCCAGCCGCGATCTCTGGCGATCGGATCGGATCCGACTTACTCAACGATCGGATCGGTTTTGCAGCGGCACAACCACCTGACTTTCCTCGTCGCCCAGTTTAACCCCGCTCTTGTTGATGTCTTGAGCAGCATCACTGGGCGAGAACAAACTATTCACGCATCTCCTCCTCTCATCTCAAAAATCACTTACAGCTAAACAGCTGCCGCGCCTTTCCACCTCTCCTCACAGACACATGACTCGATGCCAGTGACTGAGCAGGGCAAAAAAGAGCAGACTCTGGCTTACTCGTTGATCGGCGAATGTTTACTCCAATTCAGCAACATCAACATTGAAACGTCAACTCAAACCTTGGCCTTGCTTCCGTTTCAGACTTCAAAAGTTCATGAGCAAGCATGAGCATCAAGTGATCAGAAACCCTCCCTCAATCCGCCGCTACGGCTTCCTTCAATCTCCCAATCTCCATTTTGATGCGGAGGCTAATCTGCCGCTACGTAGGCAAATCCGTGGCCGTGAACGGTCACAGTTTGTGAGCGGGGGTATAGATCAAGGATCTCGACTGCTAACACGGAAAACATCGTTAGGCACTGCTAAGGATGTGACGTTGTCGTTGTCGGCGGCTGACTGCACATTAGAAAATCATTAATGACGCAATAATCCAGGCATCAGACGGGGAAGCCGTACACACACTCATACACTCCACTACATCTGGATACATCTCATCTCGTTCTCGGATTTCTGATCCAAACAGACTCGGCTAGAGATCGCGTTCGAACCGAGAAAACATCACGATTAAAAGTGATGCGACGCGCACAGATATCACGAGAAATTTGAGAAGCCTCGATAAGCCTTGAAGGTCGTCTCGGGTGACCCCGGAGGACTATCGACCCCGCTTCTCCTTGGTTTCCTGGCTAATCTGCCATTCTGCACTAGCACCCTCTTGCTTTCTAGTGCTGTCTCGCTTCTCTAGTTTGCTAGAGATCGAGCGCGATTGCGAGAAGCTTTGTTCTCATTCTCTATTCTCCCCTGCTTTGCACACACATACTTTCTGAAGTGTGTGCAAGGGGCGCGTATCTGAGTAGGCGGAAGAAAGACGAGAGCAGCTCTTTCCGTCATCAGATGTTGGACGAGGAGAGTTATTTTCCCATCGCCCCGCCAAACTCTCTCACAACACAGAGTGCGGATTCGTTTCGGATTGCGAAACGCGCAGTGTGAACTTCTCCCACGTAGGTACGAACATCACCGCCACACAACAGATCAGGATCACGTCCTCTTGTTTCTCTCACGATCACACGAATCCGCTGTTCACTTCCTGATACAAATTCCCGAATATGTTCTCTAGTCGGGCAGAGAAGTGATCGGGCGCACGTATACTACAAATGCGTATCATATACTCGTGAAAAAAGGTCTTGCGGGGTGGAATCTGCGGGTAGGACGGGAACAAGAAGGAAGAAACTAGAGATGCAGATGCTCTCGCGACATTTCCGCTTGCAAACATATCATCATCTCTACGGCTGATCATCTAAACATCTGCTGCTCTCTTTCTTCCTCTCGTTTCTGGAATTCGACGCCCCACCCCCAAATTAACTCCCTTCAGCAGGTGAGGAAATTAACTACTACGCGCCTATCCCGGCAGAAAATAGAGACACAAGCGAACAAGATCAAAGCGAAAATTGGCCTCTGAGAGATCAGTGGAACCAATGCGATATCAGAGTGGGCGGAGTCTTGCTTGCGGATCGGATCTCTAATAGTGCTCTCGTGCGGTTCGATAGTCGAAAGGGTTGACAACAGTAAACGATTGTGTCATCGACCGCACCAATCACCACTGCTGTTTTGTTAGTGTGTGTGTGTGTGTGTGTTGCAAAACGAGCGGCGGTATGACAAAGAACAACCTGGCGATCGGGCGACTAACAACCAGATGGTCATCTCTGGCCACGCGCATTCCCCGCATAACTCGCAGCCCATTGATCACTACGATGATCATATTTTGGGAGGCCGAACCCGCGCACAGTGGACTACTACGTTCTACGATCTCTACACTCCCGTCTTTCAAGAACCGAATTCCAGTAAACAGAGCGAGTAGCAAGCACAAAGCGTAGTCTAGTGTGCACTGTACTACCGTATCCCCTGGCCACGCCCACTTCTTTCTTTGCGCCGTCCGCGTATGTACCTGATCAAGGCTACGCGACTACACGGGGAGTGATGCTCAAAAGATCAGCGGATGAATCGGCGGAAGGGGGACGTGATAAAGAGTCCGTCTCTCATCTCTCTCACTCTTGATCGCTCACCGACCCCTATCAGTTCGCGATAAACTCAACGAGCCAAGGCACAATTTCGCACCCTTGCGTCAGACACTGATAACAGTCGATAGGAATAGATGATAGGACGAGAGAGAGAGAGAGAATCGATCTTCGAAACACGACCCTTGTGATTCACCGTAGAATGATAGCGATACGCGCGAGAATCAGCGATTCATTTCACGTAGTCACAGCCGGCGCGAAATACCATGACAAATGCAGAGTCCGGGATCATTGCACTCAACTATCCTCCTTGATAACACCAAACACACAAATAGACTCCTCACACTGACAGTGCGTGAATCATTGTGCCTCGTTCTCTAGTCTAGTAGTGAGCGAGAGAGGGCGAAACTCTGAGTGACAAGCCACTCTAACACTGCCCCCGCTCAGAAGCCCAAACAGGGGGCTAAAGTGGCTTCATCCTACGTGACTATCGCCTCGATTCGCACGTCCCCTGATGGGCCAATTCCCAGGGTAGGCGTGGGGCATCACTGATGCATTGGACTCCAGTATCTGATGACACTGACGCTCGAAATCTGAGCTCTCCATGCTGCAGAGAAAAGAAAGCCCCCAAATCTGGCTCAGAACTCTCTTCTCGCTAGACTCTTCTCAACTATCTGCAAAAAGGGCCCCGTTTGTCTTCTCAAGGGAGACGAAGTGCCGTCTCGCGTCACTTCTGAAACAGCGCGCATAGACACGAGAGTCTCTGTCTCGCGCATGACAAATGGCTTCCGCAAGACAGCCAGCATCGTCGCTAAAACCAGGAAGTATGCTAGAATGCGCGCGGAAAACCTCTGCAGGAAACGCGTAGTGGAGACTAGAACAGAAATCGTGCATTCGTGCAAATGAATGGGCGCTCAATCTTCGAAAATACAGGCGAATTGCAGGCAGAAAGTGCGCGAAAACAGGGTTGGACGGTTCCGGGGAAAATTTCGCGTGCGTTCTTTCAGAGTAAGCTAAAGGGCGTGTTTATGACGAGTGGGGAGCTCTCGGCAATTCTATTGCTCACTTAGTTGAGGATCGTGCATTCCGCGAAGGGACGCCGGCTTTCAATGATCAGCCTCTACATCGGCGTACAAGCCGAGAGCATTGCCAAACACAGCAGTGTAGTCTGTCTATCTGATTGTCAAGCTCGACAATCGAGGTCAAACACTCACAACAGTACACACGGATGTTGTCCCCTACCGTACCCTAGGTTCAAAGTAGACGAACATTGAAACATGACGCGGTACAATACGATCTCCGACACACGACTACATGAATCAGGTGCCTCTTCTCTCATCTCCATAAATACCTCCTCTCACAACTCTCGAACCCTCTGCCAGCCTCATTTCCTATGCGCATTCGCAATCACATACAGCAGGAGGGAGAAGGAATCGGATTACTTCCTTCTCTCTCCGCATACTCTTCGATCGCTTCCAGAAATATTTGCGGACCATATACGAAAACAAGGCGGCGTCGGCCTTCAATCCCGGCTGGAATCCCTACCAGTAAATCCTAATCAGCGCTTAACACTTATTCTGATTACATATTTCACTCACCCAGGGGTTCCAGGGATTCCACTCGGTGAACGCGGAAGTACACACAAAAGAGCAGGCGCGTCAACAACTGCCGCACTCGCCGGCTTGGCACGTCTCACTAGACTGTGCGTACAAAACAGGCCTGGTGGTGTGGATAGGGCGGGGACTCCCCACGATGAAGTTGGGATACTGTAGGGGGTGGAGCGACGCGGACGGAGCAACGCGTCGGGCGGAGCCGGTCGGGGGAATACTAGGAATAGGGACGTCGATCGCCGCTCTCAGAGGACGAGTGGACTGGCGAAAAACAGCCACCACAACGACGATAGAGAGAGAAAGAGAAAAAACAGCACCGGACGCACGTATGCACTAGGCGGGTAAGGCCGAAGAACCGATTCGCTGCTCTGCATGACAATTCCGCTGAGGAATTAATTAAAGTCGTTAAACACAGTAATGCTCTATCACACTTCACGCGCATTCCCCGCGTTAGAATCCGGAACCAGTTCCCGATTAGCGCTCGAGTCTGGCGTCTGGCTGTCTCGTAAATCCCAGACCAGACGAATCAACACATCACGGAAGCGAAAAACGATTTCGCAGAAACGCGTGAGGGAAAAATCTGTCGAAATTCACGTTTCGAACAAGATCTCTACTCGTTGTCAAGGCGATGATTAAAGGGCGAGCGATGACAAAGTCGCGCGCATTACACTAGAGATCAGGGAGACAACTCGGTTGTCATTCTCAGATCTCTTGCCTTCTCGAGTACTGCGCTATTTTCAGGCTTCCCACTGGTTCGAAGATCAGACCGCGTAGCTTTCGCGTTAGATTGCCTTGCGAGATTGAGTGGGATGGAGAACCAATTGGGGCGCGCAATATCCCTGCCTTTTCCCACGATCTCTAGTGAATTAGATGAAGGCGGAAAGTGCGTTACGTAGAACGAGGGAGAAATCTTTGAGAATCTGTGTCGCGAGGCGTACGCGGAAGTTTACTGGCACAGAAAAGGACTGGGATCAAGGAATCAGAGGCGCGACAATTTTCCTTTTTTCCCAGAACCACAATCTCTAGTGTAGAAAAGAGCACGCAGCGAGCACAGTGACGTGCCGGAGACCTTTTTGCGACAACAGAATCGAAAGAGGAATTATTCAGAGCAAGCAGGGGAATTAGCGTGCGTGAGGGAGGAGGGCAAGCGCTGCGAAAAATAACGACCACTGATGGTAGGAAAGCGCGGAATAGCATGTAAATGAGTGAGAATCAGCGCAAAATAGGCCTCTCTCGGGGGGCTTCAACGAAGTCAATTGCTCCTCCACCTCTTCCTTCCGTTTCGAAATGGAGTAACAATGCGAGGGAGAAGGCGGGCAAGGCCTCTTATGTCAACATGGTGCGCTACTTTAGCTGATCAGAGAGCCATACGAAAGTAGAGGCTGCTTGGTCCGGCCGGGCTTCCTAGTGCAAAGATCTACAACTGGGGAAGGGGAGGAGAGAGGAAGGGAGGCAGGGGGGAAGAAAGGGGAAATGGGCGCTAGACTCTACTACGAAAGAGTTGTTTCCATGCACTTGGGCGGCTTCGGAATTGGCCCCACTTTCCGGGAGGGGCCACTTAGTGGATAACCCCTCATCGCACTCTCACACGAGAACCTTGGGCGCTTCTCGGGTTACTGGAGCCGCTATCCGCTTTTCGAAAAGCAAACGAAAGAAATTGCGCCGCTACTGCTGTTTTCTAGAGATCACCCGCCTACATTCGCCCACTTTCATCACATTCTACAACGCAATTCAATAGCACCAACACCCACACGACAATAGCCTCCGCAATTTTTGCAGAGATCAACAGGCCACAAATAAACGCTTCTGGCTCCGTATCCCACAGAAAACTGTAACAGCGATCGTTACAGCTCCCATTTTCTAGCGAACCAGAGACCAGAGGCTGCACACTCCCACAAGAAACGCCTCTCCGCTCAGGCTATTTTAGCGTTCCGAGGATCAAAGATCCCTACTGCGCCTGCCAACTACTTCTTGACTACAAATCTACATATTCGCAATACAAATTGCTCCATTTTTAGAGTTTTCAAGATATCAGAGATCAAAGATCAATAAACCCCTCCACCTCACCTCCGGCCATCTGCTGAATCTGCGCGGCGGAGGGCGCGCCGGGCGGCATCGGGATGCCTGCGGCTCCCGCCGCGACCACTTGCGGGATCTGGAAATGGTAAGGTTACGGTAATCGAGTGGTAACGATTTTCATGACAAGATATGCGACCACCATCACCATCACCATCACATCACGGCCGACAAAGATTACGGTATTGGAATATTGCACGAATACTCTAGTGAGAATGAGCAGCGAACAGTGATCGGAATGAACGAATTAATATACTGATACAACTAATTAAATCTAATTAATTAATTAATTAATCACCTGCGGCATCTGTTGCTGCTGCTGTGCTGCAGCTGCTGCAGCTGCAGCCGCAGCCGCTGCTGCTCCTGCCGACCCCGTCATGGCTGTTGCTGCTTGGGCTCCGGCGACCACGTACACTGGCTGCTGCTGCTGCTGCTGTGGCAGCGGATTGGCTGCTGCGGCGAGGGAGGACGTCTGCAATTGACACATTCATTAATTATCAACGCTAATTAAACAATGAAAATCTTGAAACGTGGTGGCTACAAAAGAGCACGCAAAGGCGGCAAGTTCAGGCGTGTTGTCAGGCAAAGCGAGAGAAGAGAAAAATGAGAGTCCAAGAACTTTGGTTTGAGCGCGAAACTAGCATGTATTTAGCTAAGATCAGATACGCAACCAAAGTAGAATCAGGCGACAGGTGGATCTCGAAATTCAGGCTTGCGGGCATAGAATCATCACATTTCAGCCCGCTCACGTAAGACTCATTGAGCATTCAGGGAGATTCAAGGCAGCGAAACTCGAGAAGTACGTGATCTCTTGCTCCTTCTAGGCATCTTTAGAGCATGCGAAATGAGAGATCTCAAGAAGAGTGGATGGAATAGAGTCTGAACATGGCATCCATTTCTAGAGATCGCTTTTTTGAACATGATCTTTCACGGGAATCACGAGGGCAACTCCACAAGAGTCCAAACAAAGCTCGACAACAATAAAGGAAGCGAGAAGATAAGGGGACGCAAAAATTCTTGCAATCACCCGAGTCCAAAGAACAAGCACAATTCTACACGTGATATTCCAACGAGAAGCCTCTAATTACGACCCATAGAAAGAGGAAACTCCAAGGGAGTCTGAAAATGAGTGCCTGCTCAAGACATTTCCCATTCATCTCGTCATGAGTCCAAAGAACCAGCAGACACGCTAGGTTTGAACGAGATCATCGGAAGCACGAGGGGAGAAATAGAGAGTCGTGAAGCATGTCATCACTAGAAAGCAAGACCAGACTCTCCTCATTCCGCACACTCTCTCATCGGTCAGAGTGACGAGAGAGTATGTGAAATGAGGAGAGTGTACTCTTGCTTTTTTAGTCATCACATCAGGCTAGATCAACGAGATCACCATTTCGAACGTGATGTCTAATGCGAATCACCAAGTACACTCCGAAGTGATGAGTCCAACCCCCCCATATCCGGATACTCTCAACAGACTAACGATGCGTCTCATGACTCCCTCAGTCTTCCCCTAATGAGCACTCAACAATACGCCCTCGTCCTACAGCGCAGACTGCGTAGACAGCGAAACGTATATTCACTAATGATGCCTCTGCTTCACATTTCACGCGCCCACTTCACGCGCCCACATCCACATAAAATCCGAGCACCGTAATCCAGTTAACAACATCGCATGATCAATCAACTAACAGGTGCATTACTGTATCCTTGCAAAAGGAATGAACACTGCTGCTGCACAATCCACGCCTCTACAGTATCCCACAATTGCCTGGGCGCAGCCGCACCCACCGCAGTTGATATTTTCCCATATCTTATTCTCCTAATCCGCGGCTTTGTGCAGCGGCTACAGTATCTCACGCTATAATTCGCACGAAACTGACAATATTCTAGCAATTCTCTTTCATAATCCACGGCTCTACAAAATTTGATCGCTGAGCGCAAAAATATGGAAGTAAATCATGCAAGAAAAAAACCAGTTCATGCTATAAATCGTTGTGGCTGACAACAATCCGGCGAAATTTGCCTAATCCACGGTTCTACCGTATCCGATCACAGACCAGGAAGGATTTCCTTGCAGTTTTCTGATCACAGTCCAAATAATTCACATCCCTTGAATCGCTTCTAGCATACGCACAAACAGCTATCTCCCCACAACCGCCCAATACCCGCCGGCCCTACAGTATCCCCAACGATCTCCGGCCCGCAAGCTCCAGCTTTTTCCTCTGCAGCCACCAACAGGCCATAGAACGGGGAGGAAAACGCGCGCGCGTGCTGTAAACACTCGCTCCCTTTTCCCCTCGCGGAGCACCGGTCTCTACAGCCCGCAAGTTGACTGGGAGGTCCGAGCGCGCGAGTCAGCGTGCAACTCCCGGAGACTCGAAGCTCTTTCCTGGAGCCTCGGCGTCACAACAACAAGAGAGAGAAGGCGATTTGTTTTGTGCTGCTCGGTGAAAGCTGCAGATGCAAGGGAGAATGGAGGGAACACGAGGCCAGCCAGACAGAGAACCGGATAGAAGCAGGAATGCGGAATTGTGAAATCCTCGGAAACTAATCTTATAGAGGCTGAATATTGTGCTGCTTTTGCAGAATAAGAGAGCAACGACAGAGTACCGAATCGAATGGAAGCAGAATGCATTCCAGAACGATCATGAGTTGGAATTGCGCAGCGAACATAGAACCAAACGTAAAGCTTTCCAGAAAGAAAATGCACAACTTTTACACGAGCCAGGGATCAATGAATGAGGCGCAGCAAAAATACAGCGCAGCTCACTATTTATTCCGACGACGAGCCTAATAGGCGGATAGAATGACACAACTAGTCTGCTCGCCACGCTTCAGCTAGAATATCGATGTTTGCACGTTGTCACCCCTCGCGTCGCTCAGTCATCTATACGAGAGCAGGCTAGAGTCTGCCGCCAGAGATCCCGGAGTCTATAGACCCCCGGACCCCCGGCCCTGAGGCCCCGAGGCCAGAGAAACTAGAGATCGAGAAGAAACAGCGTCTGCCCGCGTGCAGAATACAATGTGGCTAAAGGATATTGGATTCCCCCCGAGCCGGCTGCGAGTCTCGGGATGCTGGGAATATTCTAGAGGCAAAGAAGGAAGAGAGGAGGAAGCGAGGAGGAGGGGCTTTGTGCTTCAATCCGAGCAGAGCAAACATCTGATTCGGTTAGAGGCTGCAGGGAGCTACTCAGGGCAGATTAACCTTGCGCTCTCTGTTCTTTGACACGCACAATACTCTTTGCAGCACAAAATTCACTTGAAAACGGCAACAATTTCTGAGAACCTCACACTCTACCGTACACCGCTCGGTCTTTAATTCCGCCGCACAAAAGAGGAGATCAGAAATCGACGAGTCGAAAACAACAACCCATTTCGGCACGGCCGCACCCGCAATACCAGAGAACATTGAACTTCTTTGTCTTGTCTAGACAGGAATCGAAAGTCTAAGCGGCATAAATCACCAAAACTCAAGCAATCTGTGTAATTTTGGGCAGGATTCATCTCAAAATTTGAGTACATACGACTAGCCTAGTCTAGCCTAGACGTGACTCGTCAGAGTCGAAAGATCAGATTCGCGCGTCCTTAGTGCGTCAGCAAGTTCAAAGAATTCCCCGTTCGCTCACACAATCATGATCAAACTTCACTGTCCAAGTACGCGTACATGTAATTAAAAATGGAAAATAACGCACAGAAAGTAGCGCAATAACGCGTATTCGAGGCACAAAATTTCAATATACCACACAATACGTGGATCACTACAAAGAACTGGCGTGCGTTCAGGATCTATCGATATCCCAACTTTCATCCATCGCCAGCTATTCACCATCCCTCCCTTCATCCCTGCACCAATGGCCTGTGCAGCTGTTTAAACTACTGCCTCTAGAAGACACCACTCACCACCAGATCACTACCACTTCTGCGCGTCACTACTCTCGAAACTAGACTATAGTCCCGTTTTGGGTAAATACACACCGAACAGGTCAGGCAAACAGTCTAAGCCTTAGCCCTCTTGGCCTTATATAGGGGTCAGGTTGGCAGAAAACACGGGTGTTTGATGAAAACGCATCGGGATATGCACAAAAAAGGCGAGAGAGCACGCAAATCGAGGAGAGTCGATAGTTCGCAACCTCTTGCCAGGCCCACTTTTTCATCATACAAGGGCGGATTGCGCGAGGTGATCGGCGATAAGCGATAAGAAGAGGTGATAACGTGATGCAAAAGAGAGAAAAGAGCGACGCGATGGTCATAAGTAGAGCATAGACTACAGTCATCCTTCGATGAGCTACCGTACCCGCACCCATAAATACCCGTCTGATGCTTCACAACATCTGGTGAGAGGGTGGAGTCCGCCGTCTAGATCGAATCAGGAAACTCCACCCTCCCATCCCGTATTGGAACACTATGCATTAAGGGAGGAGAGACGCGAGTAGGGAGACCGAGAAAGCGGTGGAGAAGAATGCGGGTCTTCAAAGATTACGCTCGATTTTCTCCATCAGGTGGGATCGTAGGATTCAAAGGATTCAAGGAATACACTCCTTTTCATGCACACTTTCAAGGATCTGTGAATGGAGAAGCGAGGTGTGGGTCTTCAAAGATTACGCTAGCGCCTTCTGAGAAGCCTCTTGTTTACGAACAAAAATGAGTGAAAAGAGGACGACGCTTTTCGTTCATCCACTAGAGAGAGAGAGACCAAAGGGTTGCCTAGCCTGGTCTCTTGAACTTCCTCATTCACTATTCCCGCAAATTCAGCCTTTACGCCCCACTACCTGCCCTTCGGGGAACATTGCATTATGTGTCGGTTCTCAGAATCCGTAGCCGGACTTTAGACTACAGTGTATATACTTTGCCCGACATCCCATGAAATACGGATGAAAATACTGCTGCAGAAATGCTCAAGAATCGGACTGTCTGCGAATAAGGAAAGGAGACTATAGAACACGTCTGGTGCTCAAAATACGATCCTGCATGCACTAGAGAAAAATGCAGCAGACCAGTCTGTCTAAATGAGACGTTGGCCCACTATAGTTCACGATGAGAGAAAACATCCTTCTTTCAGCACAACGATAGACAGGGACTAACCGCAGCAAGAAACGCTCGTCTCACGTCAAGAAAAAGAGACGAATTGAGCCCGAAATAGCGGCTGTTGGGGCCAAAAGCGGCGGCGGCGCGGTTCAGAGATCCTAGCAAAGTTGCGAGAAGCGGGGAGGAGAAAGGGAAAGAAAGAAAGAGATGGATTGAGACGAGGGAGGCATTCACATTCTGCAGAAACTCTCAGCGAGAGAGACTCGACAATTGGGGCGGCTGTGAGTGAGTCAGAAAGGGGCGAGAGAGCGAGCGAGAAGAGGAGAGCGGGAGAAGCCCCTAGGCCCCCTTTGCACGGGCATCAGAGATGAAGTCACGGCGCAAGAGAATGGGGTGGGAGGAGGGGGCAAAAAGAAAGGCGCGGGGAGCTCCGACCGCTCTCTCCGACGCTTTTTGCTAGCAGTTGTGTGCAAAACTGAGTCACGGAAGCAAGAGGGGGAGATAACAGGCAAAATCGAGAGAGCAATAGGCCACATCGACCAGGAAATGCCAATGAACTAGCAAAAACAAGAAAACAGAGGACGAAAAAGTGCAAAAAGCGATGAGCAAGGGGGATGGAAACGGGAGAAAAGCACGAATGAGCCATCAAAGGAGCAATTGGGCTAATTGGAAGCGAGATTCCACGCAAAACAACAAGTGGCAAGTCAATCGAGACAGTAAATGGAAAGACTACGTGCAAAACCAGAAGCCCGCTCTCCCTACCTGTATGCAAATCGGTGCGCACGTGCAGGAATATCCCTCGCACCGTCTGCGCTCTCTCTTATCCACACGCTCTCTCGCTCTCAAGCTTCTGACCTCTCGCACTCTAGTCTGATCTCGCGCTCTTGGCCTTCCAATAACTAAAAGAGCAGGCGGTCCCGGGGGTTTCGTGGTTAATTAAAACCAGCCTTTCACCCCGCGCCCTCTTTCCACTCCTTTACCCCCTTTCTGCACGTATTCAGCTCTTAGTAAACGAGCCTAGCTAGGGGTGAATAGGTTTGCGCTGACCAGCAAGAGAGCGTGGACAATGGGGAGGGCCGCTCGTACCATTGCTCGGGAATAGAGAAGAGGAGTAGGGGGAGTGGACCAGAGATCTCGGTTGGGAAACACCCTCTGTGTGTGTCACTTGACATGAATAGCAGAGCACAACACTTCAGCAAACAATCCGAGCGAGAGGGGGAGAAGGGAGCGAGGGGAGGTCCTTTAAAGGTGCGCGCACTCCACTCACCCACAGTCCAACGGACCAACTCGCCATAGTTACACTAACTACGCGCTTTGTTCCTGGATACCGGGGACCTACCCCAGCGTAGTGCGTGCGCAGTTTGGCCCCTACGCTATAGCTTTTGGCCTAAAATTAGCGCGTTTCGATGCGATTATTAATTAATGAGGCTAGAAA
>LS496985.1:137931-151715 GCA_900490845.1 Pristionchus japonicus
CGAGGGGGTCTCGTGAGACGACGAGCTCTCTCAATTCTGCCTTATCTCTCGTCTGTTAAACCAATAAAGTGACTGGGTAAACCCAAGAGAGCGTAAGGAGAAACGAGGGGAGAAGAGCGACTAAAGTACCCTCTGGAGCAGAGCAAATGCAGAGAGAAAGACCCCTCTCTAGTCTGTTCTATGGCCCACTAGGCAGAAGCCCAGAAAGCAAGCAATGCTGGACAAGCATCTCAGCTTTTAGCACGTTCTCCTCTTCGAATTCTTAATAATACACAGAATCCAGAGAACCTGATCAAATGCAAGCTAATCTTCCTTCGTTTAGCGCGTTCTTGAATGATCAAAAATTAGGCTTCTCCTCTCCTTGATAATGATAATTCGTAGAATGAAAAATTAGAACAACTCGCAGAATGAGAATGCAGAGTGCAAGAGTGTACGTTTTGGAGTTATTCCCCTTCTGAGAATAGGTCGGATCTCCGAACCACACAATGCACTATCTATTTCCGCTAGCCTGCGTGACTTCCCGAGGCGAAGCTTTGCGCGTGTTCTCTGAATCGGACTGTGGAAGCGAATAACAGGCACAAGTTCGCTCGTAAGCAGCTAGAGAGACTAGAGGGTTCAGGGACTAGAAGATGAATGCATGAAGAGACTTTCTAGAGGTTTCTTCCCAGCTGTCATTCTACGATGCGAGATCCTGACAAGGGATTAGAAAATGAATAAGGGATCTTCCAGAACCATCAAGCGATCATTGCCTTCGGTTCTACACTGATCTATGTGTATCTCATTGTTTTGATAGGTGCCTCTTCGACCAATTAAAGATCATCAGATTAAACTGCGGGTGAAATTGGCGATGTCTGCAGTTATTTTTGGAGGTTCTAAGTGACCATTGAGCGATGTCTGTCTACACATTCTCTCCACATGTTGCGTATGTTAAACAGGGATCAATAGAAATGTTCCGTCAACAAATTCAGTTGTGAACCATTCCATGAACAGAAAGCGATCTCCAACCACAGATGTTGAGTCCAAACTACCAACTGGTAGACGGAATTCTGAGTAGGCAAATAACCACAGTCTGTCGATCTCTCGCAAACCAGACACATGAACAGTTCTCAGAACCACTCTGTGATCTTCAACCCCAGACGACTCTTTGACTGTAGATATTACAACCATAGACTGGCTGCTATTTCAACTGTCCGACACTAGAACAGTTCTCAGAGCCAATCTCTGATCTCTAACCACAGACTCCAAACTGTCAACTGGTAAACGGAATACAGAGTATTCAATTGAGCACACTTCTCTGATGTCTGTATTCAACCACAGACTCTCGATATCTCGTAGTTCAGACACAGGAAAATTTCCCAGAACCACTCTCTGATCTCTAACCGCAGAACCGCAGACGTCGACAAAACAGCTGAACAGCAGCGACCAGCCCGACAGATTCTATTTTCCGCCCTGTTTTTCTCAGAATGCTCAAGTTCAGATCTTCGTCTGTCTGCGTAGAAAACAACTGTCTACGTGCGGTTTCGCAGCGTACAGGCGCACGGAAATCGCATAAAGTCGCGCGCCGAACGGCTTCTGATCGAATCCTAGTCGAATCACACTGGAGGGTGATCTCTGAGCCTCGCTTCTCTCGTTTCTCGGGGATTCTCTTCTTCCTCCTCTTCCTTTATTACACCGGGGTTGCTCATCTGATGTAAGGGTGTGTTGTGCCAGAAACTCTTTGACATGTGCTCTGGAGCGAGAAGGCTCTCTCAACTTTACACACTCTATCGCTTTTCCGGAGAAAAGAAAAAGAAGAGAAGAGGTTGAACCCGACGACCTCAATATCAGAGAAGTTGTTTACGAGCGAAATCGAGGTTCAGAGATCTGTGGACCGATGTTTCTCTATTAGAGTTCGGTCAGAGAACCTAAGAGAACACACGAAGAGAGAGAGAGAGTCCGCTTGTCAATTCAGTTTGCGCTCTGTCGAGTCTGAATCTCACAATATCTACTGGACAGACATAGCGAGTGAGCGTGCGAAGGTGAGAGGGTTAGACGATTGCGAATTCACCCTGAGGCAACTATTTCGAGCACTCGAGAATGGAGAAACAGAGGCGAGATCTTTGAAACACACGGAGGTTTCTGAAGATCGCGAGGGCACTTATTTATGCGCATAAATCGCATAGAAAATGTCAAAGGAAGACTGAACTTCGCGCATTTTCGGAATAATCTGAAGCCCAGAAATTGTTGAGCGAAATGCAAATGCCATTCGTTAAAGGAGGGCTATTAGCGAAGAAATGGGCGAAAACATGCAATTATTGGCTGCAAAAAACCTGGGTTGAAGGAGGCATCGAACCACCGGCTTTCAGAGAGGTTGACCGGAGCTCTAACGACTGCGCTACACTGGTGTGTTGGAGCTGCTCCTCTCATTTCACATTATGATCGAGATGCTTTCACATTCAAATTCCCGCCACTCCCCTGTCCTTTCAAGCGTCCATGGCACATTGCCAACTCGCTATAAAATCGTTCAGGCAAAAGATACAACCATGCGGTTCTCGGATTTCTGATATGGTTCATGATAGCTACAGTTCTGCGTTGGCAGATTAGTCATCTAATATTTGCTATTAGCCCTCCTTTAACGTGGTCTATGCTCAACCTGTTGAATTAGCAGCCACCCTCAAGCTCCTCGGGTTCAAATCGCTGATCGAATAAGGGCAGTACGTAGATATGAACCGGAATTACGCACTTTCCGAATCGCTGACTCTCTCACTGATAGGAGAAAGGGATCACTGAAAAATCGTCCGACACTATTTCTGGTCGTTCCAAAGTGTAGTGCTGTAATGGCACCTAATTCGAATCAGTCGGGTGCCGAAGTTAGGCAATTTACGGAACTAACTCGCATGTCACTATAACCAAAGATCTCGTCCTTCACACCAATCTATTTGCGATGAGTTTCAGATGTAGAAAGGAAATGGGGTTTGCGCTGAAACTCGTTCAAAAATTGACAGAATGGATTGTGAAATTGGTCAATCTTTTTTCTGGAGTCTCACCCGGAGATCCAAAGATCTCTCCTCCTCTCAACCCTCTATTTACCACTCTGCACGCGATTCGAGATAGAGGAGACCAAAAATGGCTACATTCCCGCTCCAATTCTCTCTCTCTCTCTCTCTTCTCTTGAGCAGAAAATGACGCGAAGCGAACAGTGGATCATTTTGAGAGTCGAGATCTTTGAGAGTCGAGGGACCGAAGGAAACCAGAGATTGATTGGACAGCAGATAATTCTGTTCTCTGGCAGAATGAAACAGTGACCACAACTGGAGGCCACAAATAGGGACGCGATGAAAGAATGGATGATTGAACAGTAGATTTGGTTCTTTGAGATCTTTGAGATACAACTCTAGTGAACGGAGGGATCTGTGTAACGCGAGCAAGACTACAAATAGGGATGGATGAAAAGGATGTTTGAGATTTAAATGTAATTCTAAGCTAACAACAACGCTAACTAACAACAGAATTTCACATTCAAAGTTTTTGAGCGGCGAAGATGATCCGAACGAGCAAGGATACAACTAGGGACGAAGGAAAACCCAATTTCGAAATTTAGTTGCAATTCTAAACTCAATTAGCGCATCAGTGAACCCTGCATTAGGAATTACAAATAGGGACGGACGAATATATTTCGGAAATAGTTGCTCTCCTCATTCCGCGCACTCTCACCGGTCAGGGAGACGAGAGATCATGTACAATGAGGAGAGTAAACTCTTGCTTTTCACAGAAAAATCGGAACAGTACGATGAAAGAAACGGCAAAGAACGGCCGGAATTGTGTTGATTCAGAAAGGAGCGAGAGACGGAAATGCCCTAAACACAAATGATTCAGCGACGTACTTTCGGCATGCATTCGGCACATCCAAAGGGGGTAACGTGTATTATTGTAGATCGGACCAGACAACTCATCTTCTTCCAAGAGAGAAGAGAATCAGATAGATAGGCTCAGAGAGATTGTAGATCCCGTTCTCGAACTTTTATTCGCTACAGTATCTGACGTAGAAAGACCAATTTGTTGAAAATGTTTCATTGATCTGCAATTGCTAACCAGCACGTATGCAGTTCAATCCAGATCCAATCTCTTGTCCGTGAAAGGCTATACTCTGTTTCACTGGCCTCTCTGAAGATCGAAATTCTATCCGTCAGTTCCTACTTTGAGTTCAGTTTCGTACTCTCAAGCTCTTCTCAAGCGTTCATAATACCGGGAAAGCACCGAAAACTCGTTCGCGTGCCGTTTTCTGCTCCTTTCTAGTACGCACTTTCGTAGATCGAGCTAACAGGCCAGAGAACGCTGGGCGTTTCCCGAATCTAATAGATCAGAGATGGTGAGAGAGCAGGCTAAAGCGAGAGACGCAGAGAAGGGGGGGGGGGGGGAAATTGTGCCCGTTAGAAGACCAATGATGAGAGTGGACAGGCAAAGGAGAACACACGTCAAAGTACCGAGAATAGGGGGAACGAAAAACAGGCGAGTGATTTCTGTCAGTAGGAGGACATCACAAACGGGTGTAGTTTTGTGCGGCCAGAAATCTGCGTCCGGAAAACAGAAAAGAAAAGCCGGGTACTATAGTACGCGACTTGGAGCTACAGTAACACCTGTACATTGCAGTCACAGTTTTGTAGCAACAGATTGCAGCCCGGGACCAATGCGTTGCTTACAGTAAAGATAAACAACTGTACAAGCAATCTAGCACGTACGCCTCATTAAAAATTATCGAGCAGCAAAACAGCAGGAGCAATTATCAATTATGAACCTATTCATCGAACGAGAAATCTCTATGGAATAACTCCAGTAATCCCTGCTGGTAAATGTGCGTTTCAAGATCGAATAACTACGTAGGTGCTGAACTATGGGCATCAAAACTGTCCGAGATCTTTTAGCGTAATCCCTGCGTCACAGCGAGTTCAGTTCCCGCGCACTTGGGGTATTTTTGCCGCGTGTTCATTACGATAATGGAGTGATTTTGGATGACTATTGTGTATAGACTACGGTATGGTTTGGCTGGATCAAAGATGCGATTCATCATCACAATTAGCACTGGCTATTCTCGGTTGCTTGATAATCGTGTTGATACCGTACGATAATCTATGATCGTTAGTCATCTAAGTAATCATGAGACCCGGTCCTCTCGCACCCGGGTCTTCACTATTTTCCCAGAAGCTCCCTATCAGACAGTCAACACTGTAGACATTTACCAGCAACAACAAATCAAGCAGACTCTCTCACTTTCACACACTATCTAGCTTCCCAGGCCGCTTAGGGGTAAGTCAGACCGCAATTGAACACATCAGACACCATAAGCGGCTTCTGATCATCAGTTTTGCCTGCACGGGAGGCAAAATAGCGGTGAGTAAGGAGAAATGGAAAGAAACAGACAACAAAAACTGCACAATTGTGCTGATTACAACAGATATTTGGGCTCTGGTCGGATTAGGTGGACCCATGGCATTTAGGTGGACCCATGGCATTTAGGTGGACCCATGGCATTTAGGTGGACCCATGGCATTTAGGTGGACCCATGACATTTAGGTGGACCATGGAATTTGGTGGACCCATGGCATTTAGGTGGACCCTTGACATTTAGGTGGACCCATTATAAAAATCGCTCGAAATACAACTCGGATCCGCAGAACCAAGCGGCCTAGAATCTATTAATATTCATCTTGATTCCCACCAATGTAATTTTCCAGATATTTAGTATTCACAAACTGTTCGTTAATCATTGTCATGTGGAAGTAAACAATTAAACAAGGAGGCATATGCATGTCCAGTGGAATGCATGAAGAGTTGGAAAAAATTGGGGAGAAACATAATCATGGCTCCACCCAATTCACTTGAGTCAACCGAAATGCCATGGATCAACCCAATTCTCTTGGGCCCACCCAAATGCCATGGGTCCACCCAAATGCCATGGGTCCACCCAAATGCCATGGGTCCACCTAAATGCCATGGGTCCACCTAAATGCCATGGGTCCACCTAAATGCCATGGGTCCACCTAATCCGACCAGAGCCGATATTTGAGCAGCAAAACAGAAACGGTGTGGAATAACAAGAATGATTCTCACAAATACTGTGCTTTTCGCAGAAATGGACTTGGGAAAACAGTAACTACAAATTTGACTCAGGCGATCTATGCTTGGGAATATTGCTTGTGAATATCAGATAGATCTTTCGAATTACATGAAGATGTATCTAATAGATGCAAAAGAAGAATGCCCAACAAGGACAAATTCACTAAAACTGAACCACACGATCTTCTAAATAGGTCGACTTTTGAAGGTGAAATGATCCTATCTTTGGTCTCATCGGACCGGGAAAGGCAGTGTGGAGTTGAAATTGAGTTTGAACCATGGGCCGATTTCGCAAATGATCTGCATTAGAAGAAGGGAAATAGGTTATTATCTTCTGATTTCATCGAACCGAAAACTGTGCGGGGATGCGTTTCGTTTCGTACGTAAAACGGAAGCTGACCTGAAAATCTAAATTTTAAGACTGCTAATTCATAATTTATGATAGAGAAAACTACAAATATTCGAATGAGAAACGCGCTATTTGCATGATCTCTGAATCTTCGTGAAACATCACAATGGTCTGACCTTCTTTGGTCTTTTTTTTCTTTGGATGCGTTTCGTAGGTAAAACGGAAGCTTAGCGCAAACATGCATGTCAACATATTATTTATGAAAGAGAAAATTACAAATATTCGAATGGGAACTGCACTTTCTGCATGATCTCTGAATAGGTCAAGCAAGGTTGAGCCCTATCGCTTCCAGCCATCGAACCAAGAGTCCCTTAGTCCACACGGATATATCGAATTCCAATGGGGATCAGATCATGATAGGATCTTTGTGAAACATCACAATGGTCTCACCTTCTCTGGTATTTTATCTTTGGATGCGTTTCGTAGGTAAAACGGAAGCTTATCCTCAAACATGCGAAAATATTATTTATGATTGAGAAAATTACTAATATTCGAAAAAGAAACGCGCTTTGCGCATGATCTTTGAGTAGGTCAAGGAGGGTTGAGCACTATTGCTCAAATCCATCAGACCAAGTCCCCAAGTCTACACGGATCAATCGAATTCCAATCGGGATCAGATCATGATAGGATCTTTGTGAAACATCACCCTCTCTTGTCTGACCTTAAACCGTGATCTCTCGCCAGCCAAATTGGAGAAAGTCAGACCCGTCTAAATCTGTGCCCTCAGTACTAAAAGTTCAAGGAAACGGTCTCTCATTCCGAATATCTGGAGACCTTTTCCTAGAGAACATTGAAATCTGCCGGTATCTCTCCCAATTTTATTTTGTTTTACCGTAAAGTGAAAGACAGCAATGCTCGCAATCCCGCTTTAACAGATCAAGGGACACTGCACCTTAACCTGAATATCTCGGACAGATCGAGAGAAAAGATCGATAGATCACTCAGCCCATCCCTTCCTTCCTTCTTCTTCTTTCTAGGCGATAAAAGTGGGATTTGATCGAGATCTTATCTCCATGATGGAAGGAAGAGGAAGATAGGGGAAGACTCTCTCCGTTTTGCGTGCTCTCTCACTATCAGTGAGCTTGAGAGGGATGAAATGGAGAGAAGAGTGATAAACGGGCTGCTGGAATAAGTGGAGCAAGTGATGGGGATGCTAGGTACTCTCCTCGAACTGCACACTCTCTAGCTTCTCTAACGCTTCATTGAACGTAAAATGGACAAACTTTCGATAGGAGTATGAAGGAGTTCAGCAGACGACTAAACTGACAGCCCTAAACTGACAGACAGCGACATAAACCGCGTATAAAAAGCAGAGAACCGACCAGTGATCAAAACGGTTCCAGCGATACAGCAAGTTGCAGAAAAAGCAAGAGAGGAATGAAAAATAGTCAAAGGAACGAATGTAGCCTGATCATGACTAAAGCTACATGCATCATTGTCAAGCAGGCTCAATAAAGCGATTCACATTCAGCAATCTCACTCTAGATAGCTAGAGAAATACGAATCACCAACAATGGATTGCTCAACACACTGCGCCTGCAAATATGGAAGAAGAGGAGAATGATACAATGATGTGGGAGACCATGGAGATCAGAGAGGCGGAAACTTCACAATTCATTCTGCTGAATAAATCGCACTTGCACCGAATCCAATGAGCGCAGTAATGTATGCAAATCGCTACAGCACTGAAGACAACAAATATGATCAAGAGAAAACTAATCTGATCATCACCATAGACGAATCTATGCACTTTCTCGTTAAATATTGTTTCCGCAGGTTATGCAAATCGCTATTGCAGTGAGTTGTATGGCAACAAATATGAGCAACATAGACTAATCTGAACAGCATTGAAAATCAGCACCTATATGCCAGCTCCAAATGAAAAAAAACGCACCTGTTGCTGTTGCTGTTGCTGCTGCTGCCGTGCAGCAACCTCTGCAGCGGCTTGCTGCAGGTGCTGCTGCTGCAGACTGAGCTGCTGCAGGGCTGCATGGTGGTTCTGCAGCGCCTGCAGATGCTGCTGCTGCTGGTGCTGCGCAGCCGCAGCTGCCGCTGCCGCGTCGCCGCTGTCCATCTGATACTGCAAGGAATACGATTACTATCATTCAGATTTACATCACAGATGCGAAAGATCAAACGGTACGAGCAATAAGAAGTGGTTTTAGAGCAACATTGAAAATCAGAACGAAACCGATCGAAGTAGCAGCAATACAACAAGAGGATGATTTGTGGGTTTCAACAATATTAGGACGTATCAATAGAGCAATCAAAGAGGAAACAGTTGCAACGGATTGAAAGAAACAGAGTGGCTACAGTTTAGGCAGAGGCAATCACGAGAGAACTATGAATCAGATCAGGAATATCAAGAAAAACATCAATTGTAAGATGGAGTTTCTGCACTTGTGTGGTCAGTGATAGATGAATTCTCTTCCAAGGAAGTAGAGAAGTACCGAAATTTCAGAGATGACATTGGTCTGTGTGTGGGCGAACGATCAATCTCAGTTAGAGTGCGCAATCGCCGTCTCTTCATTTCGCTCGCTCTCTCGTCTCTCTAACCGGTGAGAGAGTGTGTGAAATGAAGAGACTGCGGCCCGTATTTCGAATTCTAATATCAGTTCATCTGCCTTATCTTTGCTCTCCTCTCCCAAGTTCTCGAACAAAATGTGACTTGCAGCTGATAATGCGGTACATTTTCGGTCTCTGGTCCCCATTCCCCAAAACCGCTTACGCGTCGGCGCAGTTGACGCGTTGCTCACGAATAAAGTGCGGTAAAGTTGCTCTCCTCATTTCACACGCTCTCTCACCGGACGGAGTATCGAGAGAGCGTGCAGAATGAGGAGAGTCAACTCTTGCTTTCCGCACTCTACTCACGAAAAGTTCACGTGTTTGTTCGATCTCGAGCTATAAAACTGCACAGTGTAGCACAGGGAGACGTTCAATGGTTCATTTCCCCATTTCGCACACAGTATCGCCTCTCTGACCGGGGAGGAAGAGTGTGAAATGAAGTGTATGGAATGATGAGATAGCGTGCGAAATGGAGAGACCGGAGAGACCGTTGAGGAAAGGAGTGTACCGGTCAGACTGACGAGATAGTGTGCAAAATGGGGAGAACGGGAGGAAGAAGAATGGAAAGAGCGCAGAAAGATCATTCGAAGAGCGAACGGGCGCACATCGGCGACAATACGGTGCAGAGAAGTATCAAGAGACCGACGATCGCTCATCCGCCTGAGAGAGAAAGAGACAGCGGGGAATGGTGAGAGTGAGCAGAGACGACCGTATATTGTACAGCTTGGACGGGTTGATCAGTTTGATAGAGTTGCGATCAGATAATGAATCAATTACTACTAGTCGGTAAGAGAAGCTAGAGGACACATGGATTGGAGAGAGAAATATATCAAGAGAGCGATTTCGAAGGCTACACCGAGTTCAATCGGCCTAGCAGTGAGCGATTACAGATCATGGACCATGATTCATGGTTGCCAGGAAACACGAAAAATGAACCATTGGGCAATCAGAGAAAGGAGTGAACGTGTGGAATGAAGAGATCAGATTAGCCGACGTATGATCATTTTGGGACGATAGAGTACGATGATGAAGGAAAACCTCGACGTGTGTGAAGACTGCGAGGGGTTCAAGCAGATCAAAACGCGCGATGCGTAAAAGAGCGATCAAGTAGAGTACAGCTTACAGCTCGAAATACCGTCGTCTCTTCATTTCACACACTCTCTCGCCTCTCCGACCGGTGAGAGAGTGTGCGAAATGGAGCGACGTCGACCCGTATTTCGAACTCTAAAAAAATGATCAAGTAGAGTACAGCAGACGGTGAATCGAGGAAATGATTCGCTCATAATCTCGAATCGGCCAGAAAACGTGAGCACATTGCATGGAGAGAGAACAGACAAGTATCAAGAGAGCGATTCGGGCGGAGGCTACAGAGGGTTCATCTAACAGTGAGCGATTAAATGTCAAGGTGAGCCAGGTAAAAGACACAACTAATCATTTGGATGACAGGAAATCATGTATCATTGAAAAAGTTGGCGCAAATATTGTTAAGGCTACAGAGGGTTCAGACAATCGCATCATGGGGGAAAGAGATAACGATTCACGATTCACGAGGCTGTTTTGAATCGGTTGTTGTTGTTGTTTTGGTTATTGTTTCGGGAGGGAAGTAAGGGTCAAAAATTAACAAGCTAATGCTCGAACAGTGTACAGTTTGCAACCGGGCAGTGTGCAAAGAGTTGCGAAGAGAGAACGATTAAAGCTGTCAGAGAGGAGGAAAGAAAAAGAAGAAAGCAAGACGATAAGATGCAGCCTTACTGCGGTCACACCAATCAGAGAGTGGTTGCAGCAATCAAAAGAGATAGCCACGAGTTAAATGATCAGAGTTCGTCGAAATGAAAGAGAAGCGTCATTTTATTCAACAACCCTACAGACTAGGCTACAGCCTGGGCGGTTTGACGAATAGAAAGAGTGTGATATTAGAGAGACTGGAACAGAAGAAGTAAGGAAAGGAATCGAGAATCTGCAGGGCCAGCAACAGCTTGAACCGTTCGAGCAATGAACTCAGTGAGCATCAGATTGGGAACGAGCATCGTTTATGGCAACAGCTTGGGCCATTATGCCCCAAAATATTTGAGAGGAACTAGAAATGATGAAAGCGCGTCACTTCAAAGACATAAACTAGACATTGAAAAACTTCGAACAAACTACAGAAAGAGATGAGATGAATGTAATTGCAAGGTGCAGCATGCCATCCGGGATCCGGGATCTCGGTAGCGACTAGTCTAAGGGAAGAAGAGAGGAAAGGCGATCCGACTTCATACGAGGCTTGCTCCAATTGTGAAGTGTCACAGCGGCAAGCGACAAGAAATGAATCCGAAGAAGAAAGATGTGTCCAAAGATCCTAACTCACCCGTCCCTCTACTCGTCTACGGCAAAAGGCGCCAGAGTCCTTTCCCAGCCCCCCCCCCCACAACCTGTGCGGATAAATATTATTATAATGTGGAGGCTGCTGTGAGAAATTCCTTCACGGGAAAACGTCAGAATCGCATGAAGAGAGCAGCTTGGACAGTTCGAGACATCGAGCCAAATGAATAAATGATGCTAGAGCATAAGCATTGAACTATAATCACACAAGCGATCGACTCAGAAGAAGGATGAGTGGTTGTAGACATGGCATGGCTTGGATGCTACAGCTTGCCCTATTGAATATGAGCATGGAATGCAGAGACCGATGTGTTCCTACGTCAGGCAGCGAGGCTGAACCAACAATCTCACTGAACCGGCACCAACCCCCTCGCTGTACCCCAGACCGGAGCGATTTCCCGGCTCTCACCATTCCCTGCACTCTTTCGGTATGTCTCACAGCGAGAAAGTGTGCGAAATGGAGGGACGAGAACGGTAGACCAGGAGGCTGAACTAACAACGAACTATCGGCGCTGCGCGCCAAAATAGTCGTCGGATCTCTAGGTTCGCGGATGATTCAGCGAGTTGCATTCAATGGGAAACCGATTCGAACGACAATAGGAGAGTTTCGGAATGACATTGAACAAGAAGTGCCAATTCAGTAGATTGCTCGCTTTTGGCACGTACTAACCAGTAAACACAGCGGCGAACAAGAAAAGATAGTGCAAGATCGAAGAACTATTCGGGCAGAAACATATTTTCATCGGTCTTTGCGTTTCTAGTTTGTTTGCTTCCTTGTCTATTTCATCTCCTTGCGCTCTTGCTTGCCTCGTCATTTTTATGACGACCTTCTTTGTCTCTCTATCTCTCGTAAGCCTCTTGTGACTCATGATCTTCCGAACCCTGTGCGCACCACACGTCGGCGACGTTTGAGAAATCGCAGAAAGTGAGCACACCACCTGTCAGGGACGTTCAGTGTGACCAGAGAGAACTCTATGCAACAACGATGCGCCGATTAGAGTGATAGATCAACGACAAACGGGAAAGAGCAGGGCAAATTAGAGCAATTTTGCCGGAACTTTGGCTCGTTTTCGCAAGAAACGAGGAAGCAATCAAAGGGAAAGCAGCGAAACATCTCTTTTCTCGTTTCTTCCCAAAAGAGAAACGCGTGGCGCCCTTTGAAGGTGCTTGCCCTGATTTTTCCTCCTCGCTCTCCTCATTTCGCATGCTCTCTAACTCGAATGACGAGAGAGCACGCGAAATGGAGAGAGTCGATCACTCGCCTCGCAAACAGATAAGATCACGTACAGAAGAGGGCGGAGCCTTGGGGCCGACTGGAGTCAAGCAAGGAGCAGAGGAAACTGAGATCATGCTCAAACTAGCGTAGAGTTTCGCGTCGAAAACGTAGAGAAATGAGCGGGTTGGCAGACGGAAACCAAAGTCAAGGTGGAATTTGGGCAGAATCAACTCGAAGGTGCAACTGATCAGGAAAACACATGGCGTATCGAGGTTTGCCAGCAGTGAAAGCCGCATCGAGGGGCGAAACCCAATATGAGAAAGGAAGGGAAGGGAACAAGAGAATAGATGGATGGGGAAGGAAAGTGGATAGGGAAGAGGAGGGAAATTCCGCTGCGAGAGAGAAGGAGGAAAGGGGAAGAGTAAGAGAGAGTGGAGGGACAGAGATCCCTGGGCACACATGTGCACGTGTGTGTCATGGCGCGGTGTGGGTTGGGACCTTAACCTTAACCTTAATGGCCTTAGTTTAAGGTCAGTAAAGTTCAAAGACGGAATCGATGAGTTGACAAGAATGCAGTTCTCCTCTTTGATCGACAAGAGATAATGTGAAATCGGGAGACATGATGATATTTACAGATGACACTAAGGAAGGAACGAGGAAGGATCGATTGATCGCTATTTTTAACGCGGGGACAAACAGTTCAAACAAATATCGAGACTACACTGTAGTCCCCATAGGTAGATCAACGCAGTCAATCCACTCTCCTTGCACAGGAAAGAGTACCAAGTGACCTCATCCCTATTCATTCCCCCCTCCTTTCTCCTTTCTCTACTATGCTCAGCCCTCCCTTCCTTGTCTCCTCGCTCTGTGTACTATTTCCATTGATTCAGTGAACCCGCTCAACCCCCGACTCGCCCCCTAAAGGTACAGAGCTGGTGTTCATCGATTGTCTGACTAATTCAACCGTCTCTTCATTCCACACGCTCTCTCACCGGTCAGAGCGACGAGAGAGTGCGTGAAATGAAGAGAATGAATGAATGAATGAATTTATCAGTGTCGCTTTCTGGGCGCTGATCAAGATGGGTATCAGAAAGGGGTTTGATCTTCTCATTTGATTTTCATTCGGCCAGGTTCGGGGTG
>LS496985.1:151815-229655 GCA_900490845.1 Pristionchus japonicus
GAAAGGGCTCCGATCTTCCGAACAGCGATAGGACTTGATGGCATCGCTCGTTGAAGGAATCTCACTAGATTGGAAGTGGTTCCAGGCGTGTTCTAGATTCTTCTTCGAGCTTGAGTCCACCAGCGTCGAATGATCTATCTTTGAGCGAGAATCATTGAACCCAGAATCCGAGGGACCAGACATCTTAGCAGGTCATACCTAGGGGCCACAACGCCCATAGCCGATGTCAAGCAACGGATTCAAAAGTATGTCCAAACTGTCCCCCAGGACCCCAGTAACAACATGCTTTTGACCGGAAGTCTTTATCTTGCCCCTGAGCTGAGTTAGAGCCCGAAACGTACGCGCGGAAGGCACTGTTTGTAAGGGGAGGAAGGCGAGAGGTGGAGAGGAGGGGGCGGAGCTTATTTTACCCATCCCTCAAGCTCCAAACAGGCAGAGGTTCCCCCAATCGAGCCGAAGCTGTTCGATATGGCGAGGGCGCGTTCAATCTTATCCGGAGAGAGTGCGCTCTAGACACGCCGGGTGATAGATCAGCGAGGGAGCGAGAGGCGGAGGATGCACATTGTGACACACACACCTTCCCTTCCCTGGCCACTCGAGAAGTTTCACTGCGTTTAGCAATAACCGGAACCAAATAAAATACGCGCGTACTAAAATCTTTAAAAATAGAGCACAATTCAGGCGATCGATTTTTTATTGCATTTTCTTTTCTAAGTTGCTCAGACAAAAATCAGCTACCGAATATTCAACTTGCAAACATTGTGCTTCCCCTGGAAACGTGTTTTCCATGGATTTCCCAACCTAAACTTTGAATTCTGACCTACTCAAACTTGACAGACATTTTTTGCAACCTCCCTAATCGATAGGGGGTGGGAATAGCTACACATTTATTTTTAGAATGAGTGATTTGGTTTAGAATGCGATTTGTGCTTCCTCGTACACGCGCCCTGGCCGGGCGCCGTGTCCACAGAAAGTGGGCGGAGCTTGCGCTCCCTAGTCATACCCATCACACGGTGACCACTCCGGCTTGGATGGGGATTCCTCTTGATTAGTCGTTGGCAGAGACGAGGGGTATTAGAGGAAACCGCTTTCCACCAGAGAGAAATGGAGAGGGAACCGCTCGCGACGACTAGCAAGGAATGGAATGAGATGGAATGAAGAGAGTGCGACCCGTATTTCGAACTATAGTAGAAAGTATTCAGGTAGAGTCAGACTGTTGTAGCTGGTATTCTAGCAACTTGTATTGACCTCATCGCTTGTAAGTGTTGTCTGACAGTATGATGAAAGTCAGGTATTCATACAAGGGTGCTTGCCTCTCCCCATTTCGCACACTCACTGATCAATGTGAAAGGAGTTCGTGTCATGTACACTAGAGTTCGAAATACGGGTACTCGTTTCTTCATTTCACGCATTCTCTCGTCTCTCTGACCGGTGACACCACCCATCACTGACCTTCTCCTCATCACCATGCATAATCCTGTTTAGTCTAGACGAGTCGTTGGGGGAAATGTATGGGTGATCACTGTATTGTTTTCGCCTTGGTGGACAATGAATGTATGTGATCTACCCCGCTCTTGATCTACCCTTCGAACCGGCTGAGCAAACTTCTGACAACTGTCAACAACAGGTCAGAGAAAGTGAGAGAGCCGACGGAATGGAGATAGCAGACGAAACAATCGCTTTGCACACTTGCACGTACACACATCTGCATCTTTGTGCTTCATCGAACCAGAGCAATACTCTCTCATTTTCCCATACTATTTCGCTTCTCTGACGAGAGATCAGGCAGAATTGAGAGAGTCATTTCTCTCGAATCAAAACAGTGCTTTACGGTTGCGGGATGGAGCAGGAGGAGGAGGAGAATGGTCCAGTGAGACCAATCCTCTTCTCCTTCCTCCTTTCACTTTCGTGCATCCGTTTACCTGGATTGGGGAAAGGATGTCCCTAAATCGTCCACTAATTGTGATCAGGGAAAAAAGAAATCGACTAAATTCACCCGGCCTTGTACATTGGAACTTTGCGCGTCGAAAGTGGAGTCATATCGAGCAAAGTCTGGTAAGAGAGGAATCTGACAGATCGAGACCCATTTTGATCGATTGATTCCCTAAAACGAAGATCTTTGAACTGTTCGGGAAGTCCGGTCGTTCCGGGATAAGAACACAATATTATCCCACATCTCCAGCACAGAAAAGTGATCCAGACTGTCCTCCGAACGTCCTTCGCATCCGCTGTGTGCGCGATTGATCTACGACACAGGTATTTTTCCTAGATTACCAAAACAGAGCCACCCGGTAGGTCAATCCGTCTACAAAATATCCTGACTCGGCAGTTCACTTGGAGAGCATGTAGAATGATGAGAGTTTGATCATTTTTGATCACTTTTCAAGGACAACCGTGAAAATATGGCTCGACCTTCATCTTTTACGAGGTTCACGACCTTTGAGAGAGATCACACTTCGATCACACAGCCGTAGCCACATAAATACGCCCATAAAAGGGGTTCATCAGAGATCAGTTGGATACACCCATAACGAAGCTACAGTTCGAGTAGTCGTCATTCTATCGTAAAATGAAATCAGAGAGAGAGAGAGAGAGGGAGAGAATCGAAGTTGCAACTGCAAGCTGTTCAAGAACTGAAAATGAGTGCTTCCAAGAAACAATTTCGAACAAAAGGATCAAATTACAAGTGAGAAGGTAGAGCCATTCCAAGCAATTCGGCCTTCAACCGTACTAGTTCATCAGTGTTCAGTTCCCTCCTCTTTCTCTCCCATGTAAAGAGGTCAGCTCAGAGATCTATCAACTCTCTTCCTTTGCTTGTTCGCAAAAAAACGGCTCTGACTCAGACTCCACCTCGCTTCAATACATCACAGGTATGCAAAGAAAGTGCTTTGGCCCAAACTGTGCTTCTTCTTTCCTCACTAAAATGTGTACAAAGTGTCTGATGAACGAGACAGTTCGGAAAAATGAGAGTGAGCACTCTGAACATTCTCTCCTCACACTGAGGCTAGCAAAAACTTCCCGCCAAACTGACAGACTAAAGTGTGCCCTCCTCCGTTCTTTCTTTATTGCTCTGGCGCCTTTTCGGTTATGCAGAGCGAGAGAGCATGTGAAATGGAGAGAACCAGCCAACTTTTTCCATCTGGCGCCAATCTTCCGCACACAGCGACTCTCTATCCGGTCAGATCGACGAGAGAGTGTGCGGAATTAAGAGACGGCGGAACGAACGTCAAAGTCTAACACACAAAGTGTCAAGATGGTCGTCGTCTCTTAGTTTTTTGCTGCTCCTCCGGTTTCTCGCATCCGCGCCAAACACTTTGATGCGATGGGGCTGAGCAAGCAAACGGCGAACCGTCAATTTTTCTGACTTCGCCTAACCCTCTCCGAATAGCGTGATTTCTAACGCTCTCCAAATTTTCTGATCTCTTGCTTTGCCTGACTGAGAAGGGGTGCGTGAATTGAACAAAGTCAGCGTTAGTCGAAGATCCGCACCACATCCCACGGTTCGCAGTGCACCCGGAAAGAGTTTGAGGATTCTGTAGCCAGCGAGGGGAGAAAACGTATTGACTTTCCGCAAACTGTGAGAAGAGAGATCCGAAGTTCAGAGGCGAGAAACTTCGACAAATAGACTATTCAGGATGAGGATGACTGTCCAAGATCTTGAAATGTTATAGCTCAATTATCTCTTCTTGGCAAGAACAAGGAATTGTTTTTCAAGACCTTGGTTCTTGAAATTTCTTGAAATACAACCATTTTCCATCACTTCTTGCGACTGACGCGGTCTGTGCTGACCACGCGCGCGCGAGAAATGAGAGGGAGGAATGATCCAAGATCTTCAATCTTAAAATGATCTTGGTTGTTTTTCAAGATCTTGAAAAGAATTGGCAATGAGCCAATTCTTGTCAAGATCATTCGTCCCCAATCCAATCTTGAAAAGCGGTTTCAATCTTGACAAGCCAACCCTACCTGGGCCCCGGGTTCGATTCCAGACCCGTGTCTTGCAATAATCATGTAACTTGAGCCATATGACTAGTGCAAATCACTCAGAACATATCACAACTATTCAGTTGGAGCTGTCTCCGAAGATATTGCTGTTGCATGCTGAAGATGCCAGACAAGATTGATCGTTAGGTCGTCCCGCCAAGATACACGTTGGCGGGACGACCTAACGCGAGCTATTGGCAACCACTGGTGGAATGCAACAAATGAAGAGTGGCGCCCTATCCTCATCTAAGCGTTATCGTCTGACATGAATAAGTTATTAATATTATTATTATTATTATTACAAGTCAGTAGCTGCAGCAGCAATCGACAGTGGAATGTACAAGATCTGTAGATGCTTCATTGGTCAGTTGAACATCTCGAACTATCTCGATACCGATCACACGTAAGAGACTTCAATGACTTCCACCTTGGAGATGCGAAGGACAGATATCTTTCCTATCTGATCCATCTAGCAACCGTTTCACTATCTTCATTTCACACACTCTCACGCAGATGAAGGAGAGAGTGTGCGGAACGAAGAGATCAGAGCATATCTGATCGAATCCTCCTCCCTCTAGCAATGATCGACACCACTCGGTCACTCCAATGAAGATAGTCATCGAATCGGAGGAGAGAGAAATGATCTAACTCTCTCCGTTTAGCATGTACTCTCATCATTAGCGTGCGTGTGAAAGAGACGGAGAAGGGATCTCTCAGATTCACTGGTCGGATACAATGCACGAGACAGCATGCGTATGAGAGAGCATCAGAAATTAGGAGCGGACCTCTCTTTTTCGTGTAGACGAAGCGATAGATGGAGAGTATTAGGCATGAAGTCAACAGGGCTGAGAAGAGGATCTCAGTGGACAAGTTGAGCTGAATTCGTACCCGATCTCTCAGACTTCTCCTTGGACATTGCACTGAGAGCTAGCGCAAGTTGAGTGTAAGTGCACGCATTTTGAGTGCAGCATTTCAGTTGAAGGTGCGGGTATGATATGTAGTAGCTCGAACTAAGCGCATTTTCGAAGGCTACATTTTGCACGCAAAGAGTTGCCGATCTCAAACAATAATTCTAGGATAACAAAACCTTGAGCAAACGCACTGATCACATCACAAAACGGATTGGCTGAAGTGAGAAAATGAATTGTGCAGCGCGCGAATTGGGACTAACCAGTTCAGCAAAATTAAAAATTTCCCTAGACACGCTGAGAGCAAGATAAAAGAAATATCGGTTCTATGTTGGTGAGAAAATAGACGAAATGAACACTTGGTCAATTCGGTCTAGTGACGGGAATTCGCAGACCTACCGAGAACAAGCAAAGTAACTAGGGGAACAAGCAGATGGTTCAGCGAATTCGGCGTTCTTTGGAGTATAGGAAAACGAAAACTTGGTCAATGCGATCTAGTGACGCTATTTCACAGACATACACGGAAACATGCAATGGATATGTACACAATGCGTGAGGAGCCTACGTGCTGTATCCACCTATGTGCTTGTTCACTCCACTCTCGAGGGCTCAGCCACTTCAGTCGAGCAATCTGGATCTCTTCATTCTACATGCTCTCTCGGTCCCTCTAACGAGTGAAAGGGACTGATCAGGGTACACACTGTAGCATAGGAGAAGAGAATCTGGTAAGCACCGAGTTAGAGAAGATCAGAAATCAGCTAATGAGCATCGGAGCATGATTGTAGCGCATACAGACATGGTCATTCCCAAAGGAGCTTAGAAAGACGGCGGAAAGTGAATAGTTTGAGCGTTGGAAAATGTAACCCCAGATTTAGTATGCGCGATAGATTCAATGCTCTCAATTCGGGCGATATTGTTCAGGTATCGCCGGAAGAAATCTTGCTTCCACTACACTCCAAGAACCGTAAAGTAGATAGATAAAGTAGGTCCGAAGAATAGATTAGGCCCTACGGACTGAACTGGCCTTTAAATATAGTCACTGGCCTAGCAGTGGGCTCCCGCAGGACGCAAGTGCCTTGAGTACGGGGATACCTTTACCTTTACAAGATTCGCACCTTTCGTGGATCTTATGCTTCCTTCATTGGATTTATTGAGTATATCTCTAGACTTGATCGCGCCGCAAGAAAATGTGAGACACGCAAAGATCCGCACCTCAAAAGCAATAGGCTTTGAAGGAAAATTTCGCGAGACTCATAAAGATACGATTGAATATCTCATTCCGAGATTAGGGAATACTTCCACTACAAATTTTCTAGAGTATGGAAGCTGGAAAAAGATCACGCAGAACTCCAATCTTTGACCTCCTTCACACATTTCGCTAATGTTATTCGCTGACTTGATTCGGTCAAGCACCTCTACGACCATGGAAACGAAAATCAATGAATGGATGATCATAAGAATGGTCCAACCGAGCAAAATAGCACGCGGATTGAAGATGCACAGTCTATACAGCAAAGATCCGTCTTATGAACTTTAAAGGAGGGCTGTCATCAAAAGAATGGACGAAAACGCGCAATATTTGCTTGCAAAAGCCTAGGTCGAAGGGGTCATCGAACCCTCAACCTTTGGGAAGATCGTTCGGACCTCTAACCACTGCGCTACCCATGGTGTTGTCACAACTCCACTTGAATCACACAAAGATCTTCATGTTTTCACATTCAAATTCCCGCCACTCCCCTGTCCATCAATGCCCATGGCACAGAGCCAAGTGGCCATAAAATCGTTCAAACGAAAGATAGAACCATGGGGTTTCGGATTTCTGATATGGTTCATGATAGCTACAGTTCTGCATAGACAGATTGGCAATCCAATTTTTGGTCTGACTCCTCCTTTAATGAGCGGAGTGAAGGAGAGTTCGAAATTCGGGTTGCCCTCTCTTCATTTCGCACACTCTCTCGCCTCTCTGACCGATGAGAGAGTGTGTGAATCGAAGATACGTTGATCCGTCTTTTGAACTCTAGTGGCCAGTGAAGGGCGCAAACATAGACCTCCTTAGCGAGGAGAAGAGAGGAGTGAGACAGACAAGGATAGAGCCAGACACAGATGTGTACGTGCGCAAATACGGGCAGAGATGAGGGGAAGGGAGGTCAGAGTCTCGGACTCTCTCCGTTTCGCACACTCTCTCGCCTCTCTGACCGGCGAGAGAGTGTGTGAAATGAAGAGACGGCGACACGTATTTCGAACTCAGAGTCCGCGCGTACTGTATGCACTGTAGGACAGAGATGTGTCTCGGACTCTCTCCATTTCCCACATTCTCTCGCTTCTAGATCATTGTAGGACAGTATTTGTTGCTGGCCAAAGGATGAAGAAGGGGACACTGATGGGAGCACACTGGGTGGTCCTTTTTGGTCTACTGGCTCTTGGAGGTCAGGGAAAGCGAGAGAGCAGGCGTAATGGAGAGAGTCGGGGAGATTAGAGAAAGCGAGAGAGCACGGATATTGGCGAGAGTCAGTGCTCACCCTCCTGATCAACTTTGCGTACATGATGTTTCAAGAGCGAGAAGCGGCTCGGAGAGCAAATGAGCGGGAGAGAAAGAACTAAAGATGGATGGGAGAGCGGAAGATGAGGAGAGGAGAAGAGATCAGCACTGAAAAGCAAGTCTGATCGAGAATAATTCATGCACTCTCAAAGAAAAAATCGTAAAACCAATGAGCGTAACACAATCGTTTCTAGTTGGCACAGATGAGCAAGATTTGTTCAGAATAGAAGAACGACGCAAATGCGTTCATTAGCAAAGCACTACCTGGCTCCGAGCACTAAAGGAAGATTCCGATCAGATTGAGACGCTTTTTTGGAAGATTGAGACGCAAGGACTGTGAGCAACTGCGCTTAGCCTGTGCAGAAGGAATGACCCTTGAGATGCTAACTTCCTTTGCTGCTCCCTTTCCAGAAATGCAGATTGTACGTAAGATTTAATCCTGGTTCATTGGTCGATCGATATCGTGTAAGTTCATTGTAAGAGATCTCGAACATTCGCACTTTACGACCAATCTTACTAGAAAATCGGACCCTCAGACGCATTCTGTGCACCTAGAACCTACAGATTCCGGACAAGATCAGATCGGCGATCGCCATCCAAGTTTTCTTGCAAGGAAATCTCGAGCATTCGCGCTATAGACTAATTCTTTTTTTTGATAGACTAATTCTGTGCACCCACGAAATGGACATCTTAGCCCACAACTCCTACAGTTTCTGCACAAGATTTGCACCTAAGCTTATCGGAGATCGATTTCCAGCAAGTTGACTGCAATGAGATCTCGAACATTCGCACTATACGTTCGACTAAGGCCTGTGTAGTCTGTAAAGGTAAGGGGGAAAGGTAAAGGTAAAAATCCCCTAGAAAGCATTGGACAGCAGGGGATTGTAGTCCGACTAACAGCAGCTGGTCCCAGCGGGTCCCTCCTAGCGTTGTCGTACGACTGTAAAATCGCTTGACGCGGCAGTACCTTTACCCTTTGTGTAGTCTGTGCACCCCGGAAATGGAGATCTTAGTCCATCCCTCCTACAGATTCCGCACAAGATCAGCAGCGATTCTAATCAGACTCTCCTCAATTCACACGCTATCTCACACTGTCTGACCTACTAGAGATCTCGCTGAATAGAGAGAATTCCCCAAAAGAGGGTAATTCGGAGATCGGTATCGCATCTTTCGTGCTGCGCGGGTGCTTTCAAGAAGTCAAGAACACGAATCGCATCACGCTTTGCTGCTCCGATGCTCTCCTCATTCTAAACACTAACTACTGTAATCACTCGGTTCTTTCAACTTTGCCTCCTCTCTCATCGGTCACAGAAGCGATAGAGCATGGGAAAGTGCGATTGCTCGCTAATTAGAATGTATGTGGATCTACTGAGGACGATTGCAATCTTGGACTGCGCATTGACCAGTCAGGGTTAGAGCTGCATCACTGGATGAATTTCAAAGAGGGCCTTGAGCCGGAGAATCATTCACCGGTCAGAAAGGCGAGAGAGTGTGTGAAACGAAGAGACGACGACTCGTATTTCACTCACTTTTAGAGAGTGGGAAGAGATAATGAAGTGATGAGTAGCGTGCGGAAAGCAAGAGCTGACTCTCCTCATTCTGCACGCTCTCTCGCCACTCTGACCGATGATAGAGTGCGTGAAATTAGGAGAGTAACTCTTTCGCACTCTAGTGATGAGTGGGCGTTTAATGCTTGCTGGCCAATCCCGATCCAAAGCAAGTTTCCCTCCCAATTCATTCGCTTCCCGCTGTTGCTAATGGCACAGCAATGATCATCGAGACTGGATTGTGATGGTGATGATCAATGATGAATAGCAAGTGAGAAAATGAAAGAATTAATTTCACGATAGACCACTTCAACTACAGTAATCACAGCAAAATGTCTTCGTTTGCGACAACTAGAAAATCTCACGCTTTGAATATTCGAAAGCTAATGATCCGATGCTAAATTACGACCAGTAGTGCAGTGATACGCAACATCTTAGGTACAGTAGAGTAGAGTTCGAAAGCTCAGTTACTATCGATTGCCAGGAAAACGCGCTGGATAGAGTGAATGGTGGGAGAGCGATTGGGGGGATGGGGAAGCGAGAGTGAAGGAGAGAAGGGGAATTGTGTGTGTGCTAATATTTGCTTGTTTGTTGCACATTTGGTTAGCACAGTGCGACGTTTGAAAGACGTCGCCTTCGTCATCGCGCACACCACCACACCACCATGTACGGTGATCTACGAAAAAGTTGATGCACAAAAGAGAGATCACCAAATAGAGATGGTGTGCGGAAAGGTTGTCACATTTCGAGAGATGGTGAGAGGTCAGGGAAACAACCGTAAAGCGAATGATCAAATGGGCTACGTGCTTTTGAGAAAAAGAGATACAGTTGCACATCAAGGAAACATGCTACTGTGACGAGCATGGAGTTGCAAAAGCGTTCAATGAAAGAACAGTTGCAACTACACTATCGAAAGCGAAACATTTCACAAGAACGAAAGAACGCTCAGTGGCAAGCGCGATTGCCGAATACTTTCGAAAATCGTAGAACAGTGCTGACCTTGGGCACTCAAGTACCGGTGCGTGACTAAATTCAGCCACTGACTGACTCAACCTTCAAGAGTGCGAAATAGTCACTCCGGCAGAGAGAGAGTGAGAAATGATGAACAACCCACGAACGCAAATACAACTCAAGGAAAGGTTGCGTAAACAGTCAGTGCTCATTTGATTTCGATAGCCTAATAGGAGATGAAATATGTACGAAACGATACTTCCTAGAGGGCGCCAAAAAGAAAGAAGCCATTCCTTTGAAAGTCTATGTCGAGCCTAGACGCTCACACCGGTGCGCGCGCGCGTTTTTCGGCCGACCGAGTTTTGTCCCGATCGTCCTCCCTTCCTCCTTCCCTCCAACCACCACTCAACTCCCTTGCAAACAAAGATTGTGCTCTCGTGTCTTGGCAAACTACAGTTACTGCTGGTTTGTGGCGATCGAGGCTTGAAAAAACTACACAGTTCACAATTAGAGATGACACAATTGAAGAAAACCTACTCCCATGTCAAAGTTTTATGATTTGCCATCGCCGTGAACAAATCTTCACCCACTGTGATCTATATCCTATATGCGAGATTATTTTGGATTTTAGAATTATCTCTGTCTTTCCATTCACCTGTTCCACTCACGATCGACGTCATACAGCAGAGATCAAAGATCACCGTCGGTCAAAACAAAGCGATGCCAGGCAAATCAAACAGACGCCGATCTTTGTCTTGATCTCTGTGTTGAAACAGACGGCGGAGCGATTTGGGGAGGGAAGTGCCCCGCAAAACAACGTCCTAGGATGGACAGAGGGGTGGTCTCTCCATTTCACGTTATCTCTAGTTCCCCTGGCCGGCTACAAACGAAGGTAAACGGTGATAGTCGAGCCAATGCTGTCTGAATCTCTTCATTGCACATGAATTCTGACTCGATCTGATGGGCGAGAGATCATGCGAAATGGAGAGAGTCTTCCCAAATGAAGTCATTGCGAACAACAGAGACGTGCGCACACAGATAATTTGATCATGATGTGTCTGGACGACTCTCTCAATATCACATGCTCTCTCGTTGGCGAGAGAGTGCGCGAAATGGAGAGAGTACAAGTCGCAATTGTCCATTCTCGACTTTCGAAGAGTTTACGGGATCTTTCTCGCTTGCGAGAGCACGAAACGGGGCCAGATCGGGAAGATAAGGTAGAGATAGACTCTATTCATTCCACGCACTGTTTTACTGGTCAGACGGAGAGACATGCAGTATAATGGAGAGACCGAGATCAGTGCTCCGTGCAAGGACACTCGGTTACTCGAGTCACTAAGCAGTGCTGTGCGAAGAGGGATGGAAGATGGGTAGCTAGGGAACTGGGTAGGTCAAAAATTGTGGGATCATTACGAATTTCGAAATTCGAGTACGGTAACTCTGAATCGATTGATTGCCGCAGGGAATGATATCTTCCCTGTCTCGCGACAAGGAAATGGATAGGAATTGGCAAGATCTCTTGTCGATCGAGATTTGCAACCGGCTCGGGGATGATTAGGGAAGTGCTGATTAATTAGGCTAGCCAGTTGATTGGAATGAATCACTGATTGTGAGAATTTAGCTGATATTTTGTCGGTAATCTCTGATATTTCTTTCATTCTTCAAAAGATTCAATTGGTCATTTGCCTCTCGATCTTTAGCCGTGCAGCTTGAGTGATTTTACGACTTTTTGAGATCATGAACATTTCTCCGTCTCTTTTTCCCTTCCCGTGGGTGGACGGGAACGGGTTTGGGGCAGCCATAAATTGATGAGAGAGTGATGGATACTCCATGATCAGGATCTAATCCTCCTCCAATCCATGCAAAAAATCAGCTGTCCAATGATAAATCTGCGCTGGATTAATTTGTTCCGGTTTCCGATGACAAAGATAACATCTGTGACATCTAGTCGCCAGACGTTGTTTACAGCGCCTTAAATTAGCAGACCGACGAAATCAAGGAATACAATCTGTGCACACGTGTAGTCATTTTCTCAATGATCTACCGTTTCGTAGTCTGTTCCCTTCCCTTTCTTCCCTCCAATCACTCAAACAATCTTCCACTTCCTTTCTTTCTATTTGCGTCTCGACCCATCACCTCCTACACACATTCTTGCACGCAAACTGTTGTCGAAGAGCGTTTAGAGTGTTCTCTTGCCTTGACTATCAAGAATGGATAGCACGCAGTTTGGTGTCCGGTCGGCAGCCTTGTAAGGGTGATAAAGTGGAAAGAGATGGTCAAAGATTTCGATCATAAATTTAGGAAATCGATGATCGCTGATGATTCTTTCGAACATAAAACAAGGGAAGAAGCTTCGATGATGTTCGGTACTTCATACAGTTCTACACTGTACCTAACATCAGCTTCGAAAAAGATGCGAACTAAGAACCTCTGATCCGCAAGTCACACTTACATCTCCCCATCACTTTCAAAGATCAGTGCATTCCCTTCTGTTTGGGCCCACTCTGATCCTATTAGGAGAAGAGGGACAGAGTTCGGAACAAGGGAAGTCTCTTCACTTCGCACATTATCTCTCCGGGTAGAGTGGCTAGAGAGTGTGTGAGCATGAGAGAGACTTCACCTCTGACTCGTCCTGAGCCTATTAGGGGAAAGGCTAGAGTCAGGGGGGGGGGGGGGTACGGAAGGGGTCAGAGATGAGTGGGTAGGAGAGGTCCAGAGATCGCATATTGGAGGGAATTACTTCAGTGTGCAATATGCATTGATCAGTTGAAGATCAATATTCGGGAACATGATAGGAAGGCTAAACTCAATATCATAGATACGGAAGGGATGAGTGAGTAGGAGAGGTCCAGAGATGAAATACAGAGATCACATTGCGTACCAACTCATGAGTGTGATCGTAAACTGAGTTCATTATGATAGATACGGTAGGGGTCAGAAATGAGTAAGTTGTGATGGTGCAGAGATCAAGGGTTACTGAACATCAGCGGTGCATTGTGGGAAGATAGATTCATAGATCATAGTGTATTGACGAGTTTGGACAAGGAACAAAGATGAGTATGGAAATGGGTTGATCACTGAATATTGAACACGAACATTTGGGAGTGACGAGGAACGGAAATGAGTGGAGAATTTGATATAGTCGAGAATTCAACATCAATATTTATTGAGTATCTTTTTGACAAGGAACTGATTTTTCAATATTATAGATCTGTAGACTACTATTGAACATTCACATTTATTATTGGGGAACTAAATTCAATATAATATAGATGATTTTGTATTAGTATTCAGAGCGAGACGGGGAGCAGAGATGAATAGGAGAGATCCGAAGATCGGCATGTATCAATATTCTGAGGGGTTATGTATCTGAATTCAATATTATAGATCTATAGATCACTTACATCAATATTCGAGAATGGACAAGGAAATGATGTGGAAAGATCCATAGCTCACCATAGATCTCAATAATATGCGATCTCTACTGTTGCATCAATCATCGTTCAGCGATCTCCGAAACATCGAAAGTTGTATAAACCCAGCGAACTGTTTTGTTTCCTTCCCTCCGATTTTCCAGCCCTTCAATGACGTCAATTCGAATCGCACCGAATCGCACGCAACTGAACAAACTGTACGGTTTCGTGCAATAATCGGAACGAGAGAGTTCGCAAAATGGAGAGAATGTCCCTTGGTTTGCCTGTTGCGAAAAATCAGCACCAAACCCTGATGCGATTAGGCAAAGCATTTGTGCACTGAAGACCATCACTTTTGGAGTATTGAGTGACATTTCGAAACCAGTTGATCGCAAAGTGGCCCATCAAAGTACCGTAATCCGACAGGAATTACGTGCAGCATTGTAACATTCTCTGATCGGACTATTTGGGGTAGCCACTAACTAGTCACAGTTCAAACAAACACTGCAATGTTCAAGGCGAAACCATGCCAGCAAACTATGTCGAGTTGGTTCGTTTTTATGGCCGAGTGATGGTTCTCAAAAGAATCACAACAACAACAAAAAGAACCTTTCTTTGCTAGACGATAGAGAGCAACGAATGAGCAAGGAGAAATCCTCACCCAAAATATTTGAAATTCTTTGAAGAACAGAAGTGAATCAGCCAGGCATGGGCGAAAGATATGACACATTTCCTCATCAAAAAGTGGCTCATTCGAAGCAGGCAGTACATTGTACATCAAGCAACACATTTGATCAACGAACGTCTCTTGGCTTTGAGACTACATATTTTCTTAAACGATTAGACATTATGAGTCAACATTGAAAATTTGTGTGAGATGTGAATTCAGCTACAGATGCCACCTAACCTTGACATAACACTGAGCGTAATTGATAACATACATTTATCGAATTGTATCTTCTATATTTCAACAACAACAACGAAAAATCAGAGAAATACTACATAAACAACGAATGGAAAAGATAGCAGAACGTTCTATGAAAAAGAGCGTGGGTAATGAGAAAATATGTACAAAAAAGAACAGGACGTTGACTATTACGATATCGTCTACCAAGGGAAAACCCTGAGTCTACCCATTCCCTCTCCATGCTTCGCCTTCACAAGTGACTCTTGAGTCTCGTGCCTTCTCATATTGAACTTCCAATAATAATCATACGCGTCTCCATCGAAAACGAAGAAGCTAATCTCCAGATTTCCGTCGAAAATGTGCACCTGGCAGCCATTTGATTCGTCCACAATCATCTTGTATGCCTGTGAAACGAATATTAACATTAACAAGGAATCTTCCTTTCGTGTCTCTTTCTAGCAGCTTTACCGATTCTGTTGTATTTGTAACCTCGTTTCGCTCTAATATATCATCATTTCGGGGTTTTCTAGTTGTTTGGCCCACACTCTACCACTCAATTGAAGTACTAGGTTTCAGAAACGATAATCCGGGGAGAAGTTAACGGATTGTCTTGCAAACCTCGATATCCCTGCTCGAAACAATTCTTCCGTCTCTCAGAGCGATTCCAATGTGATCAAAGAACGAATTGAGGCCTTGCTTGCTAACCATCTCACTACTGAGCTCGCGAAGCTTCGTAGAGCCCTCGATCAAGTTCTAAAAATAAAACGATAAATCTACTCAAACGAACATCCTTCCAAGATTTGTTACTTATGAAGCTATGTTTATCATATGAGGCACTCAAGGAACGAAATTGGTCAAGGATCGAAACCAAAAAGCTTTTCTACATCTAAAATTTTAATTGCGCTCACCCCATACACTGCCCAGAATGCCTCGGGTGTAAGGATGCCGCTTGTATTCAGAATCTTGCACATTTTAGGGAATTCGATAAAGTGCAAGCTCAGCTTGAGTGCAGTCCTTCTACTATATTCCTGAAAAACTTTTTTTTCAATTAATAGCAAATGAGGTAGTCCCGTATTCAACGTAGAGGTCAACGTGCGGAACTTGCGCAGGTGCGCGATCGGGGTGCACACATCCTATAGATAGTATACTAAATAAAAAAAATCTAATTCTGCTACACTGGGTCCTAAAATTGTTCAAATCAAATTCAAAAAGTTCCCCGATTCGATCCAAATCAAGTTGCCTGAGTATTCGAATGTAATTTCATACCAACAGGCGAACGTCCATTTTATCGATGGATTTGAAGTTCCCGATGAGATTGTGAACTTCATTGAGAAAATCTTCGGAGACAGACAACTGTGAATGGGTTTGTAATTAATATTGTATAAGTAGAGCCGAATGCTCGATCCCTAAAATATTTTAACAGTTCAAGCAGCTCAAACTTTTGCAAATGAATGAGTGAGTGTGTGTGAAATCGAAAAGTTAGAAAAAAAAGATATAGAAACAATCAACCATTGCAATGATAAAGTACAGAGTTCCCAGAACAAGCCTTCAGCACGCCCCATACGAATATTACGAAAATCACTCACGTTCATAGTGATCGTTCCGATCGATGTATTATGAGCAATTCTTCTAAAGGCAGCAAACGAGTACCGCTTAGAGTGAACGAGGATGTGATAACTACAAGTGTAGCTGTCGCGAAGTTCCTGCAATGATATTTAATTCGTGCAGCGCAATCAGTAATTTCCTGATCATCAATAAGAATTGAAAAACAACAGCACCAATTGATATTACAAAAGAATTTTGCAGTTACATATAAATATTTAAATAAATTTTTAGCCACTGTTAACTTGCCTCGATAATGTGCAAGTTAGCAATGTAGTACTTAGATTCCGCCTCAATCTTGCTCAGCCTCTTGGTCAGTCGAGCTCTCATTCTATCCGCAATTGGAAGAAAAGAGAAGATGTTAGTGAGGGTCTCATTTGGATGAGCGAGAAGCGGATACTGAAAGAGTTCCACAATGTTCAAGGTGTCCGGCTAACGAGATTTCTGGCGCGCCAAGTTAAGGCTTCCCTGGGTTCACCATCGCTAAACGCAGAAAGAACCTATCAGAGTCCCTTCGAGCCGCAACGGTTTAAATGAGCTTCTGAAGGTTCTGATCTCGGTTCTTTCCAAGCGACAGGTGAACCCAGAGCCAGGATTTTTCACCATCTGCTCTGCGTTCCAATCACTTGTACATTCAATCAAAGCCTTTATCATTCAATAATCAACACTTAGCCGCGAAGGCGTATAGGGCACAGCAAGACTATTTTTCAAGTCTCTGCCTCCCCCATCCGCTCAACGGTTACAAAAACTTTATACAAAGTGGGAACACAAAAAGGGGCATGCAGGGCTATTATCGCCCTATGGATGGCGGTGTTGACTTCTTTAGCGCATTTACTTCAATTCCGTCGTGCCCGTTGTAGTCTCAAATGGCGATATAGGTCTTGGAGCGGGCTCGTTGTTCGGCTCTGCAATTCAGTAAATGATAAATTTCAAGAACTGCACCAATATATGAAGGTGATGGATATGTGGATGGGTTTATAAGAAAGCACATCCTTTCCTTAATTCAATCGACAATCGTAAAACCAATTCGAGAGGGGAGAATGGAAAGAAAAACATTTTCCTAGAGTTTCCAGAACAATTGCTGGTGTTTAGAATTACAATTTTGCTCTTGTCGATAGAAGAGCGGCGTGCGTGAATCATAAACTGCTAGTTTCCGCATGAAACTGCAGCAAACGCAAGTGACAGCGAAAAACGAAGAAAGGTTATATAGTCCTATCCACTAGAGATTGTAATAAATTTGGAAAAGGATCAAACCTTGATGGGCAGGGAGGTCAGGTAGATCTCCTCGAGAATGGTGATCTTTCCGTCCTTAATGAGGCGTCCGAGCTTGATAACGGGCTTTCATTCTTTGTCGCCTTCCTTTCCTCTGCATTCGTCACTGAAATAAGCAGTAAAACTAAAAATAGGTAATGGAGCGTCAAAGCGAGCATTTTCGAAAATACGCAAAACTGAAAGAGAGGCCTGGCCTTTAGAGGAAGCACTTCAGATCATGATCAATACGCTAGCGAGCGATTTATGGATGACAATTAACACAAATAAAAACAATTACGAAGTCAATTAAGTTAAATACACGCAATAAATCGGGAATTGTCATCACTTGACAAGCCATGGCCTAAGCCACACGAAAATAAAACAGTTGCGCCGCAGCTACTAATGCACCCGAGGCGGGAGCATTCAAACATTTCTCGTTAGCCGGACAAACAAGCCAGGGCCAGAACATTGTGGTTCGTTGAACGTTTAAAAGGGAAGCATATAAAATAAAATCCTGGAAATAGGATAAAGGTAATTCCTTAAATTTTTGGCCCAGAATGACTGTAATAACTGACTAGTGAGAAGAGGAATGAGAATGATAAGTGATGACATATACTCCTGGGCGAATAGACAGGGCCAGAAATCGAACAAGTGTGGAATTTGAAATAACTCACGTAATTGCATTTATCTCTGCGTTTTTGATCAGGCGAAACAGGACGACTGAGCGACATCTGAGAAGCAGGTTAAATTATGATAAGAATCGAGTAAAAAAGGTTTAATAATATGGGTAAATCGAGAAAGATATAGAGGCGAATTGAACGAGTGGAAATAGATCGCGTCCATTACAAATTTAAGCCTAGGTTTTTTCCGTAAAAATCAGGCGCCATGCATACTATTTAAGATGGATAACTAACAGAGGAAAACATAGTTAGAGGCGAATCAGCCTCTATGAGTGGGCATTTCCAGCGCACATAGCTTTCCTACAAGATGAAATTTGATACCATTGGAGGCCATCGAACCATCTTTTAAAAAACGAGAATCACTGATAGCATACATTATTTATCGAATTACACCTTCTATATTTCAACAACAACGAGAAATCACACAAATAAAACAACGAATGGAAAAGCAGGTTCTTCTATCGAAACAACAGCGTGGATAATGAGAGAATATGTACAAAAATCACAACTTGTGCTAAAGAAAATGGTTCATCTAATTCCATTCCCTCGCCATTCCCTCCCTATGCTTCGCATTTTCAAGCGATTCACGAGATTCGTGCCTTCTCATATTGAACTTCCAATAATAATCGCACGTGATTACATCATTGATCTGGAAGCTAATCTCCAGATTTCCGTCAAAAATGTGCAGCCAGAAGCATTTCGAATCGTCCATAATCGTCTTGTAAGCCTAAGAACAGAGGTCGATCGTCCGTACCAGGGCTGTGCAAAAATTTTACGGACTCTCATTTCGCAATTCTCTCTCACCGGTCAGACAAAGCGAGTGAGCATGGGAAAGTGAGAGACCGCCAAAATGTTTGCATAGCCCTACACAAACCTCGAGATCCCTGAGAAAGAAGATTCTTCCTCCTGCTCTGACAGTGATTCCAATGAGCTTGAAGAAGGAATGGGTCGATTGCATGGCAATAAACCCACAATCGAACTCGCGAAGTTTCGTTGAGCCCTCGATCAAGCTCTGAAAATATATGAGAAGATTACCTTCTCGAATGCGAATGAATATATTTCCATGGGGAAAAAAACGAAAACGATTGAAAAAATAGGAATTTTAAATCAACAAATTACAATGTGACGTTTAAGTAGTCTAAGAACGCACTGGTTTTGGATCGACATCAAAAAGATTCAATTTTAATTAAAATTAAAAACTTTCGTGTGTGCTCACCTTGTGCACTTCTTTCAGCAATTCAAGAGAATTGATGGCGCTTGTGAGCATAACCTTGCATACTTTAGATAATTCGATAAAGCGTGCGTACATCATTCTTGAATCCCCTCCAATAGGCACCTGAAAAGTAATGTTGACAAACACTAAAAAATAAAATCTCAAACGAAGTGGCTAAGACGAAGTTTGTCGATGTTCTCGAATTTCTCGATAAGGTTGATGATTCTATTGCGAAAGTCGTCGGATTCATGCACCTTCAAATGAGATTTGATTCGAGATCAAAATGAACGCTACTCACGTTCATAGTGATCGTTCCGATCGAACTATTGTGAGCAATCCTTCCGATAGTAGCCAATGAATACTGCTTGGAGTCAATAATGAAGTGATAACCACAAACGTCGCATGTAATCCTGGCGTATTCCTGCAATGATCTCTAATTTATAAATTTCCTGACCACTGTGCACAATCCTGATACAATCATTCCACACGTTTTAACATGTTTTAAAATATACATTTGTGGCAGTAATTATAAAATAAAGGAATTATTTAAACTTGCCTCGATAATCTCAAGGTTAGCAATGTAGTGTTTGGTTTCCGCTTCAATCTTGCTCAGTCTCTTGGTCAATCGAGCTCTCATTCGATCCGCGATTGGAAGAAAAGAGAAGATGTTAGTGAGGATCTCATTTGGATGAGCGAGAAGCGGATACTGAAAGCGTTCGCTGAATGTTTACAAGGGGAGCTTATAACAAAAGATCCCGGGTATAGAATACTCGGGATTTTTCGTTTTTGGCCCAGATCGACTGCAATAACTGAGTGGCGATACTTAATGCGAATATGCACAGGCCAGAAATCGAACAAGTATGGAATAAAAAATAAGATAATTGAAATAACTCACGTAATTGCATTTATCTCTGCGTTTCTGAGCAGGCGAAACGGGACGGCTGAGCGACATCTGTAATTGTCGGAACTTCTCTGTTTGTTGCTACGACCGCTCTGAGTGCGAGCGAGGCGGCGAATGCGAATGGTAGGGATAGAATACTCTGTGAGAGTAGCCCGGGCCAAAAAAAGTACCTAATTGTTGACTTATTCTCGAATGTGATCTACCGAAATCGATCATGCGCAGAGAGAGAACTAGCAAAATAGCCGTGAATGCATGGAACAAACGGAGTGAAACTGTCACTGTGAAAGAGAGGAAACCCGTCCATTACAAATTTCCCAAGCAGGCGCATATAATGGATTTTAGCAGGTAATAGAACCTGTTCGAGCTGAACCAATTCATGATGGACAGACATCATTTATTGGGTCCAAAAATAAATACGAGCATTGACATTAAACGAGTAATGAAAAACAGATTATCCGTTAGGAATAATTTGTGAATTGCATTCACGCCAAAATATGAATATCTCTAGATACATTGTAAACAAATGGGATAAAGAATTGCTTCAAATAATGAGTCATAAATGACGAATGAAATTAATAATCAATTATTAATTCATGATAATTCTTCGTCCGGCTTTTTCCTTCGCGTTCTTGAGCGAATCCTCATTCTTGTGCGATTTCAGAGTGAAATAATCGTACGAATCCAGGCGAATTTCGACATTTTCGTGGAAGATTGACGTGACAGTTAGCATATCGCTTCTCATAATGTACAACTGAAAAGTATATTGATTGAAAAGTCGTAGTAAAAATATTAGTAGGGGCTATAGACGAAAGTACCAGTAAGTACTTTATGGTCACAATATTTGAAGTTTGATTCAACTATTGCACATCTTTCGATTTCACACTCTCACTCGATGGATTGCAAAAGTTGCTTAAACTGTTAAAGTATGTTATATATTGGACAATCGACTTTTACAACTCCTTATATGTATACCTCTCTGTTTATCAGTTTCTGGTAATCAGTGTATCGTGAATTCCTCTCATCGTAGATGATTGCACCATAGCTAAGGAACGATTTCCACTGTCGTCGGGTGATGTTGGTATTGAACTCGTGGAGTTTCGTAGATCCATCGATCATGTCCTAAACATTTTTGAATATTTCAATTGGTGATGGGACGTTTAGGAACCTCATACCTAAAAAATTGCAAATGTTCTGAAACGTATTCCTAACATAGTGACAAAATTTTTTTTCGAGGGTTTCTTGAATGCGAGTTCCTAACCGTCCGATCACAATACAATTTCTTCGCAAAATTGCAAACCTTGTACAGCTGATGAAAGACTCGGCCAGAGATGTTCACGCATCGATAAACTTTCAGATATTCGCCCACTTTCGCCAAGTCGAGAAGATACGAATCTGCTATCAGTTCCTCTTCCAGTTGCTCATTCTGGCAAAGTTTCAATCATTTCAAAATTAATTTGGTTATTTCATGCAATGAAATATCGAAATTCGCCTGAACTCGAACGATTATTTAACTCTAGAAGCCGGACGAAGCATATGTAAATCAATGTCCTCTTAAATCGCTCACCATGTAATGCAGATCGATCATTTCGACCTTGAATTCCTTGATCATATTGTACACTTCACGATGGAATTCACTCGAACCACGAAGCTGAATTGGATAATCAAAGCAGGTTCAAAAACGGTTGCTAAAAATCACATTCATAGTGTGTTAGATTGGATTTGTCAGCTAATTTTAGCGGAAAATATTTTGAATCATAAGAGGCTTCGACAATCGCTGATATTATCCAATGTAAATAAGAAAAACATTCCGGAACTTCTGTATTTTTCTCTCATTCTCATTCCCCGCCTCATTACTCACTCAATATCAGAGCGGTCCATAGAGAGAGAGGCCTGGGCCAAAAAGTACAGAAGTACCAAGCATCCCACTCACCATGACCTCTAGATATCCAATTGACACATTCTGAGCGATTCTTCTGATTCCATCAATTGAATACGATTTACCCTCGATGAAGATGATGTCGTTTGGACTAAATAGCATATTAAACAATTAATAATATTGAATGGAAATAGAAAAATCCAAACGTCTTACGAGTAGACAGATGGTGGTGAGCGTCGCTGTAATATATTCAGGTTAAACTAAATTGCGAGTTGGGTACTAGGTCGGATGAGAACCGTCGGATAAGAACCATTTTCCGTCTATTACATAACTCTTGTCTCTCGCCCTCACTAGATTCTCATGCAGTCCGTTCTTATCCGACGGTTCTCATCCGACCTAGTTCCGCGAGTTGCGCACAAACCTCTGCAATCCACACACATTTCACATAGTACTTGCACTTCTTCTCGATATCATCTAGCAGTGAATGCACTCGGGCTCTCATTCGATCCGCGATGGGAAGAAAAGAGAAGATTTTGTCGATCAGTTCAGCAGGAAGCGAGAGGATGTCAAACTGAAATTACGAAATTTATAATCACTAATATTCAAAATCAAGCATCGAAACAAGCAGAAAACCCACGTAGCCTTCTCCTTCTCCATCGACTTGACTGCTTTCGTGCGATGAATCGGATTGAGTGAGTGACATCTAAAGTAGAATCGAATATGATTTGAAACCACGAATGATCTAGCGAGATTTAAACAATCAATATTTCAATAAAAATAAATAAATAATACCACCTTCTCCAAATTAAGCTCCAACTTCGTCTGACTGGTCTCACTCACAGATGTATTGTCGCCGTTCACTAAAACAAGGAATTTCATATGGGGAAATTAACATTTGGACTTTTAAAATGGTTTCGTAATGATAATCAGCGATATTGCCGATATTCGGCTAACACATCCATAAAATTACCTGATTCCACCTCGTCTCTCTCCTGATCCTTCACTCCCTTCAGTTTTCTTCTCATCGCCGCCTCTTTCATGATATTTCTTCTTCGAGCCAAATACTGATTCATCTGGAAACCGAACAAAACAAAACGTTGATAATTTTATTAAACCTTCGTCTTCAGATTTAAAACAAATCAATTGATGCATGAGAAAGATAGCGAACTCGGGCAATGACCAACCCTTGGCAGAACAAAGCAAATTAGGAAGGAATCTTTTTATCCAGTAAAATTACAGAGAACAACAAATAACCGATTGCATAAAAGTAACACAGAAACCAGAATTGAACCAGAGATCAACACAGAAATTACAGTAAACACTAATCAATATACCGTACTCCCTTCTCATTCCTCACTCAAACCGTAATCTTCCTCGGTCATTTCCAGTAACTTTTCGAGGAAGGAATCATCTCTTCTTCCTTCTCTCAAGGCTTCAATTTCTTCTCTCATCCTAATCAATTCTCTTCTCAATTCTCGATTCTCCGTTCTCACTTCGCGTGCCTGTAATAAGAGTTCGAAATACGGGTCATCGTCTCTTCATTTCACACACTCTTTCACCGGTCAGCGTGAGGAGAGAGTGTGTAAAATGAAGAGACGATGACACGTATTTCGAACTCTACCTGTAATCCCACTCCAGCCGATTCGACATCCCTCATATCTTGGACTATCTGCAATTGAATATATTTATGTTACTAATTATGTAAATTCAGATTATTGAAATAACCTACCAAGCATGAAAATTCAAAAAAATTAACAATAATAAAAACTGTTTTTATTAGAATCAAACCTGCAACTGCCGAAGCCTTCCCTCGAGTATCTCAATAAGACGCTCATTCAGTCCCATTTTCTTCGTCATCATTTGCACCATCTCGAATGTATTTAATTATTAACGAACTTAAATAGATTCAATTTCAAATCAAGCTCACCTCCCCAGACTGGGCCAAGTTTCTCTCGGTTTGCTCCAGTCTCTCCTTCATCAAATCACCCACTTGGTGCAGGAGATCGATTTGCCCTTCCAGAGTTGCATTGATTCGCTCGTGTGTCTGAGATGAGTACAATGATAAATATTAAAATTATTGTAATAATTATTGAAATAATTGTTATTATTATCATACTACGGTACCTAAAATCTCAATTTATGGAGCAAACCAAGGGAGAGGACGGATTTTAAAAATAACTATCTAGTTTTTACTAATAAATAGAAAAGGAATGTTCCTTCGGCTCCTCAACGTAAATTTCAAGAAACCAAACCTGGATTAGATCTTTTCTGTGATTGATCGACTCATTGATTAAAATATTGAACTCCTCCTCTTTCTCAATCGATTCCAGCAGCTCCAATTCCGTCTCAGTCAACTCCCTCGTCGGTGTATCTTCATTATTGACTGAAACAAAGTTATAAAATGAATTAACTATTTGATAATTAATATATTGAGGTGTCCGGAAAGTTCTGTCATTATCTTCAAAAAAAGATTTTCTCGCTACTAAGAAGAGGTAGCTCCCATCAGTCGTATGTTTTAACTGATGAGAACTATAAGTCATTTTTTCTGACAAAAATATTCTGACAATCTTTCATAGTGATGCAATAACGGAAAATTGCGAAATTTCGACTTATTTTTTTTCAAAAATCATAAGTATAGGGAAAATCGCAATCCAGACTCCTGGTGCGCAGAGTAATAGGAGTGAGTATTGAACATTCGTTTGGCCTATGGAAGACCTGTGTACCTAATGTTCTGTTAGAAAAGGGCCCAAAAATTTAACAAGGTCTTTATGGGAAGTGCATTTTTTTCATGATTTGCGACGTTCTCAGGTTCAAAAAAATATCATTCCGCACTTGTAGTTCTTCACATCAGATTTTGAAACTAATGAAACTATTGCCGTCTTTTAATTCGAAGAAACTTTTTAATAACGTTTTACTTCATAATGACGCTGTCTTGTGTTTTTGAAGGCTAGAATTATTTTCAAATTGATGCTGTTTCGACAACTAAGCCTTTAGATATACCGAACACATTTTCACCTCGAAGGAGAAAAAGAAAATGATTTTTTTCAAAATTGCTTATTTTCTCCCAGCTTGCGAAAAAAATCATAAGTCCTTCCTACTTCAAGGGACTTACTCGGGTATAGGCTGAATAAATTCAACACCGCACCCTCTATCCCATATACGATAGCATTTATTTTTATGATTGCCAGTGCTTGAGAAAAGTGAGCAGTGACAGGACTTTCCGGACACCCTAATAACTTTTTTTTGTCGTTAAAAAAACGTGAATAACTGAGATGTGCCTTATGACGACCTGGCATTTCGAAACGCCCTCTCACCGTTCTGGGAAAGCGAGTGAGCATTCAAAAGTAAAAGTGAACTCTTAAAAAAATTAGCCCAGCCCAGGTGAACAACGCAGCTGTTGAGATATTTATCCAAATATTTACCTGTTTCCTCCTCTCCCATGTTCTTCTCTATCATCTCCATCAATCTTCTTCTCATCGCCAAATTTCTCATGAGATTTCTCCTTCGGGCCAGATAGGGATTCATCTGAAGACACCGTATTATTATATTTGATAACGAACAATCGCATGAAAGTTGAATCAACAGATGATGGTGAATAATCATGCAGAAATTTCAGAATCTAAACAAAATTATGTCTCTGATAATTATAGGGATAAATTTTTTAGCGTAATTGAAAACGTGTAAATTCAAATGCATCAATGCATTTGCGATAAATGTGAGCATCTTCGGTTTTAGGAGGGGAATTAACAAAAGAAGGAGCGATGAAGCGATGAAATGAATTGTAAGGACTTTTCTAGAGAGAGCAATGAGGGGCGCCGTGGTTTTCCGGTCATTCAGTGCACAGCGAAATGAAAGAAATGAATTCCGATTCTCGATGTTTCGGCTACATCAATTTCCTTTGAAACTGAAATCATGAAGGGGGTATGCACAAGATAAGCAATTCGGACAGCAGAACCCATAGACTTCTCACTTTGTATTCGATAAAACCTTTATCGCAAAAGAAGCAAACGAAATGCGTACAAAATACATTAAATAGAAATTCACGTCTAGGACAAAGAAACTAATAGGAAAAAACGGATCTAGATTGATTAATACAACAATTGGGAGTTTAAAGAGTTATTCTCGGAGAAGGGGAAAACACAGTTAGCGTAACTGATAGTCATTACAAAGGAACGATTATTACTGAGATCACGCGAATTAAAATATCGATTCATTGGGGGGTTATTACTTGAGAAATCTAAGATTTCAGGGTCATAAAAATGGATTGAGATTGAAAGTCAAATCAAATAACGCAATAGTGGATTCGAAAGTGAAAACGACACAACAACTGACTCAGTACCCAGGCAAGTCAGTTCCTCAAAGATACCGCTGCTGGCCTTGGTACTGTCCGCCACCGGGCGGACGCGCGGCCATGGGCCGGTACGCGGCGGGTGCGCCGCCGTATCCGCCGTAGGGCGCGGGGCGGCCGCGCGGCGTCGCGGCGACCGGCAGGCGGTGCTGCATCGGTCGCTGCTGCTGGTGGGAAGAGGACGAGGAGGAGGAGGAGACCAGGCCGGTCGCTGGCCGAGACGACGGCATATCCGTTACCATGTCGGTCACCGTCTCCCTGTAAATAGCAAATTAACCATCCATCTATAGAAAGGGCTATTTGCTGGGTCTTTCTAATGAAAATTTCTCACCGAAACGCCAAATATATATATAATGTCAGTTATTGATACTATTCCCGTATCCTGCCATGACCCACACTTCCTTGTGCTATCGTAATCACATTTTTTGCAGCACCAGCGAATGCGAATAACGAAAAATAAGTCAGTTATCGATAGCCTACCGTACTACCGTAACTCTACCGTACTCACTTGTAGACTGCAGCGGTGAATTCGCCCAGTTGCTCGGTGTAGTCGGAGACATTTCTCGATCTACCGTAACCCACAGTTCCCTAACCCTAGGCTATCGTAACCCACAGTTCCCTAACCCTAGCCTACCGTAACCCTAGGCTACCGTAGCCCTATCCTACCGTAACCCTACAGTACTCACTTGTAGACTGCAGCGGCGAATCCGCCCAGCTGCTCGGTGTAGTCGGAGAGAGCTTGCATCGAGGGCGGTCGCGTCGCGCGCACGTACTTGATCAGGATGGCCTGCAATTAGTTAATAGTAATTTAATTAATTAATTAATTGGCATTTTATGCAAGTTTTAGAACAGAATTTGATTAGGATGGCCTGCAATTATTGATTGGTTAAGTGGACTAATTGATATTTCATGATTTCCTCTTTAATCTGCATTTAGCCCAGAAAAAATGTTATTTTTAAACATTATAAAAAAAATATATTCTTGCTCAGAAGAAACCCCTCTAACCCATCGAATACTTCTAGAATCACCCGTGGGGAATTTCGAAGGATCGGGTACCTCTGCCTCCTTCACAATTTAGCATGACCATACCACATGCGAAGAGCTTGACTGCTCTTCTGCCCACATGCCTACCCGACAATCAGCATCACTTTTGCTTATTCCACCTTCCAATCTACTTGTCTGCTGTACACACCCTGTCTCTCGCTACTGAACTAATTGCACCCTCTGGCATTCGGCTCTACGCTCACAAGGGAAGTGCGCTAGGAAGTTATGGAGTTTCGGAATGAGACCTCTCTTGATCGATAGGGACCCAAAACCGAAGAACTTTCCAATTGTTCAAATTTGCTGAATGCTCTTCGGGTGCGAGAAAAATCGATAATTCTGAAATCGGGAAGATTTGTTGTAGCGCGCTCGTCTAGTACATGAGCCCTTCCGAGATACACCACCAATAAGCATCGGTGGTTCAGTGGTAGCGTGTAGGTCTAGGGTTCAGTTGGTTTAGGGTTCGGTTCCGCCTATGGATTTTGTTTTTGCAAACTTTTTCTCATTGTGCCTGGGATCTAGAAGGATGTCAGAATGCAAATTGCATTGTTTTCGATACATTTTCATGCATTCCACGCCGCTAGGAGTTCAATTTTCAAGATGAGGATCAATCCTTACCTTGCATCGAAACAACTGTCGTCTCGATGCAAGGTAAGGGGGTATCCTTATGTGAAAATTGTGGTTGGGGACTATGTCGCAATTGATTCAAGTATCATACTCCATTGTAAAAAAGTACCCTGACATTTTTTTTGGACTACCGGTCTGAACATGGTACCCCTTACGTAACACGGAGAGGTTACGTTAGACAGAAAATGAAATGTGCTGTATTTACATCTCTCCACAATTTCCCCATCCGTTCCCCCAAACCACAATTTTCACATAAGGATACCCCCTTACCTTGCATCGAGACGACAGTTGTTTCGATGCAAGGTAAGGATTGATCCTCATCTTGAAAATTGAACTCCTAGCGGCGTGGAATGCATGAAAATGTATCGAAAACAATGCAATTTGCATGCTGATATCCTTCTAGAGCCCAGGGCAAAATGAAAAAAAAGTTTACAAAAACAAATTCCATAGGCGGAACCGAACACTGAACCAACTGAACCCTAGACCTACACGCTACCACTGAACCACCGATGCTTGTTGGTGGTGTATCTCGGAAGGGCTCATGTACTAGACGAGCGCGCTACAACAAATCTTCCCGATTTCAGAATTATCGATTTTTCTCGCACCCGAAGAGCGTTCAGCAAATTTGAACAATTGGAAAGTTCTTCGGTTTTTGGTCCCTATCGATCAAGAGAGGTCTCATTCCGAAACTCCATAACTTCCTAGCGCACTTCCCTTGTCAGACTCTTTTCGCATTCCGTCGATAGCCCGATTACGATCTACTTGTCCCACATGGACAATCTCACTTCAACAGTACTTCTTTCTACGTACAACACCACCGCCACCCATAATGGCTGCCTCTTGGCGCTCGGCCACATAGTGTGCTGGTTGTACTTGCTATCAATTCGAGCGCGGACGGAACAAATCAAGCGGTTACGGGTGCGAATAAAATGTAAAAAAAACATTCATGAATTCTAAAATTTAAGCTTCAGAACAACGTAACCTACACTGTTCAAGCTGTGCTCACTCTAACGCTGCCACAGTGCCTCTTCTATTTATTCATTGCTATTTTTGTTCGTTCGGTTAGTTAATAGTCTCCATCACATCAGGGGAATAACAAAAATAAACAAATTTTCAGGATTTCCCAATTCGAATCGGCACATGCTCTTTCTTCAAACACTTCGCTTCTTATTCTTCCCAGATCTCCTACCTTGTGCCTTCAGTGAGAATTACTGGACCATTAGACTACATTTCGAAATTCGCCATCGAAATGTCATTCACGGGGGCGTCGATAATTGCATAGTTCGAGGAGAATGTCAAGGAAAACAACATGCAGAGTTGCATCCGATCTTCAGAGCATAAATCGAACAGCTAATCATAAGACAGTAAAGATTAAAGATTTAATCTGCAGTGTATCGCTTTCTGTCGTTACCTCCATCTAGTCTGGATTTTCAATCTCGATCGAATCCACATTTCTCTTATCATCGCACTAATGGCCTTTCCACAGGTGAGCTTCATGTAATTCTTGGTTAATGAACTCATCAGATCGGACTCGCAACCGCATTCACTTTCTTCGGAATACCCGTCCCTAACGACACTTGTGCACAGCTGAATGTATACCAGAGCCCTAGCGTGACAACAGTTAGCTTTCGCAACTTTTTGCTCTGTTAATCTTGCATGGCAGACAACCCAATACTATCTGCTTATTATGCAACCCCTGGGTATCACCCTTCAGCTCTACAATCGCTTCTACCTCCGGCGCATTATGAAGAAACAGAAAGGCGATGGGAAAAACGCTCCAAGAACACACTGTAAGAACCAATCACAGCTCACACAATGATGATCCCGTTCAGCCAAATTATTCTCCAAATACATCGATGACTATCGCGCAACGCATGCAATGATAGGACATTTGATCGTCATCCTAATCGCAATATCCCTCAAGTTCAGCTTCGTTCTCATCACCAAGTGTGAGGCTCACAACCAAGGACCCTATTATAAACCCCCTTTCTAGTCACCTACATCCAATCCGGAGCCCTTCTCAAGATAATCGACATTATTCCCTACACTATGCCCGGCTGGATCGGGCTCATCTCCATTCTCTGTATCTCTGACAATCCTACTATTTTGTCCTCGCTTTTTCGATGCCGTGCTTTCACCAGTAGGCGCAGAGTGCGTAGCGCCACCTCTCTCACAATGTAGTAATAAATTCCATTCAAAGCCCAACACTTGTTGTTTACGTATCTTTGAGATGCGATGAAGACAATGAAGCAAGACTATACAACTCCACAGCATACGCCAGATATGCCCTTACGTTGCACTTATACTCACACCCAACCATCAACAACGGCAACAACATCGCATCCAGTTATTCTACCCGCCAATTCATCTCTCCCTCCAGTGCATTCCCTCTCCCTCAATGCCTAGAACTTCGCTGATTATACCCTCCGCTATTCAGTGTTGCGCATAACCTCTTCCATTCCTCTAGACGGGCAATCGATATTCTTACTCAGACCTACCTCGCTCCTTCAATCAATACTTCTCATGGACCCTCACTTCTTCTCTTCTACCGTAATCCGGGCCACGTACAACCCCACTGCCATCCACAATGGATGTCTTTTAGCCATAGGTTACGTAGTTTGCGGCGTCTACTTGTTATCAACTCGGGCGCGAACTGAGCATATCAAGTGTATGAAGGTCAGCCAAGTTGTTTATCCTACCCAAAAAAACCAAAGAAGACGTTTCAGAGTAGCGTTACCTACACTGTTCAAGCAGTGGTTCTTCTCACACTTCCTCAGTGTCTGTTCTACTTGTTCATTGCCATTGGCGTTCGCAAGGTTCGTTCAAACCAATCTCTTGGAAATACATTACTGTCTGTGAATAATCACAGGATTTCCCAATCCAAATCGGTACTTGCTCGTTCCTGAAACACTTCTCCTCCTACGCTGCCGCATCATCTTACTTAGTGCCCTCGGTTAGTTGTACGATCATAGATCTCGAACTTATACTCGACTTCGATAATTGTGCCGTTGCTGGGAAGCAAAAACAACATCGTCAAACGTGTGATTGTAGTGGAGTGTTTAATCGTTGTAGAAGATCAAAGATCAATTTCTCGCTCAGAGCATTGCTGTCTGTCGTCATCTCCACCTTGTCTGGATGTTCCACCCCGACCGAGTGCACATCTCATTGTTAATCGCCCTGATGGCAGTGCCTCTGGTTAGTCAGTTCATTGTCAAGTCCAAAGCAGATCATTGTCCCGTGATACTTTGAACACAGAAAGCCAGCACATAATTTCGAAACTACACAATAAATCCAGATCGGGCTCGCAATCGCGTTCACCTTCTTTGGCATGCCCACCATAAACGACATCTGCGCGGAAATACTCGTCTACCACAACACTAGCGTGCCTACGGTGAATCACCTTCACATTGGGCCTTTGCGAAAAACGAAACACTAAAAACATAATTCAGACTGTTCAATTCTACCTGCTCTTGATTCAACCGGTCGGTATCGGCCTTCAGCTATACAACCTGTACTATCTACGGCGCATCATCATCAAACAAGTTCGATATTCTCAAACAATCTTGTCAAAAGCGACCGATTCCTTGCAGAATAGCAATACGCAGACGCATGCCAGAGAAAGACGGTCCAGTATGGCTCCGAAAATGAAACGTGGGTCACAACTCAACCATGTATCGTGACAACAAAACTATTTCAGCCAAGATCCTCTCCAAATACCTCGCAGAGTACCATGCTACTATCGGAATGATTGGGCACTTGGTTGTCATTCTCACTGCACTGTCCCTCAAATTCGCCTTTGGGCTGATTCTCATCTGTGAGTTTAATTCTAATCTCACAATCTGCACAATTCTGATTCATGTGAGTAATTCACAACAAAGCAATTATTCCATCTTTTCTCGGTATTCACGAGATATTCAAGCATCAGACTTTCAGACACCGGCATGCCCATCCAGTCCGGCGCCCTGCTCAAGGTCATCGACCTCATTCCTTATACGATGCCCGGCTGGATCGGACTCATCTCCATTCTGTGCATTCCCGACAGTCTTCAAGCCATCTCGGCCTTCTTCAGCTTCCGTGATATTGGCCCATGTACGCTAAAGCAAACCAACACTGTCTCACTCACTGTCTCGTCGTTATAAAGCGTTTTTCATAATCCGTGGGCATGTCGCACACTATCAATTTGCATCAAAGTCTGTAGTAGTACCCCCCCCCCCCTTCTACGTATCTGGTTGGTGCAAAAGTTTCTTTACAAAATTAAGATCGAACATTTTTATCTGCCACAAATTGTACAATAGCTGAGCTAACTCAGAAGTATTCTCCATTCGCAGCGATAGTCTTGCGCCATCTATCGGGCAACTTGTAGATTCCTTCATGGTAGAAAGAGCCAGGCTGTGACTTGAAGAAGTTGGTGAGGGCCTTCTCGACACTGGCTCGGTCATCGAAGTGCTGTCCTTTGAGGAAGTGATAGAGGGCCGAAAAGAGATGGTAGTCGGATGGGGCAAGGTCGGGGGAGTAGGGTGGGTGGGGTAGGACAGTCCAGCCATAGCCGGCCAGTTCAGCCTTGGTCAATCTTGCAGTGTGTGGTCTGGCGTTGTCGTGCTGAAAATAGATTTCAGCCTGCTTTCCACGCTTGGATTCGAGATGGGCCTTCAACTTTCGTAGTTGGGTGACGTACACTTGTGCGGTTATTGTCTGGCCCGGGGGTAGCAGCTCCCAGTATTCGACGCCCATGACGCTCCACCAAATAGAGAGCATCACTTTTCGGGGGTGAAGACTGGGTTTGGGCTCGTCTGCTGGCTGTTCTCCGACATCGACCCACTGGCGCCTACGCTCATCGTTATCGTAGAGGACCCACTTCTCATCCCCAGTGACCACGTGACCGAGCCAGTCGAAACGCCTTCGCAGGGTGAGAAGAGACACTGATGCATCAACCCTCCGATCCTTGTCGAAATCGGACAGTTGGTGAGGGACCCACCTGCCGAGTTTTGACACCTTTCCGATCGACTCCAGCCCACGCACCACAGTTGAATGATCGACCCCAAGGGTGATGCTCAGATCGCGGGTGGTTAGATAGGGATCATCGTCTACCTCTGTGCGCAGCTTATCCAAGTCCAACTCAATAGGCCTTCCGGACCGATCATAATCAGTCAGGGAAAAGTCACCCTTCTCGAACCTGGAGAACCAAAGTATCACCGTGGGTTTCGAGGGGGCCTTGGCCTCGTAGACTTCTGCTAGGCGGCGTTGGGTCTCGGGTGGTTTCAAGCCAGAGAGGAAGAGGAACAACATGACGTTGCGGAGATGAATTCGGTCGGGGACGAAAACACGAGGCATTCTCAGCCGGGAGACTAGATGTACTGAAGCGAAAACAACCCTAGGCAGGGGGAGGGAGTGTCCCTCCAGCATAGAGAGGAGGGGGCCGGGCGATAAACAACAAGGAAAATACGAGGGACGAAAGTCTTGTAAAGAAACTTTTGCACCAACATAATAGTTTGATTCAACTCAATATTTTTTCTAATTGTATACGCGTTTTTCATGTAAACTCGCATAAATATATATATATGGGGTTCAAATTTCACCCTGTTCCAAACTAAAGTATTCACTATTCAACTAAACTAGTCCCACAATTTCTGCGCGGTTTCCAACATTCTTTCCAAATAATAATTTCAACATAATTTCAACCACCGTAATCCCCTCCTCTCCTTCTGTTCTCTCTCACTAGGACGAGTAGGAGTTCAGCACCAGTCCGTCGACACACAACTCGCCCCTGCACCCGACCATTATCTCGCCGCATCCGCTTATTACCGCAGGTTCGTCGAATCACGAGCTTCGCTTACTCTCTTCACTTCACACACTTCCTCACCATCAAAGTCTTCCTCATCCTTCTTCCTTTGATCACAGCCACTGAAGCTTCTAGACTACGCAAGGAACTGCTAGTTTCTTCTTCCCTCGTGACTTCAGCTTTTCATCTCATGGACTTAGTTCTTCATCTTGACTAGTTCCAAGTATGAGCAACCTCAAGACTCCAGTCCACTTAATCATGATGGGCAACTACCACTTCGATAAGGAGCCTGCCGATGGCTTCGGTGATCCGACTGTCTTACGGGTAATCAGTTCCTCCGCATCTTACCGCGTGAAATCGATAAACTGATTACACAGCTTGATTCAGGTCTCCTACCGTCCGTACGCCATCCGCAACACGGTACTCACTCTCTTCACCCACATCCCCGTCCTCCTGCTCCTTCACTGCTTCTCGCTATTTCCCAACGCGTTCTCGCGCTACAGGGTCAGTAACCTCCTTCTGGTAGCATTGGACTCAATAGCTGTTATCACGGCTCTTGACAATATCCCAAAAAAACAGAAACAACTGTAAAGTCTCTCGTTTCAGTCCACAATCGTGTTCACCACTCACGGTCTCCTCCTCTTCACCCTTCCCCAGTATCTCTTCTACGCGGGCATCGCTCTGCTCGTGTGGGATGTGAGTCACCTAGCGACGAGAGCTCTCAATTACGCAGGCACACTTCCTTTCGCCAAAACGAAATGGACAGTGCAAATTGTGCATTAAATGATTGCTAAGCATAGAGTACTCGATCTTGAGGATACACAACTTTTTGCATGAACCCCACGATGATTTTCACGACAAACAAAACTGATTAAATCGTTCAACAGAACACCCACATCCCGATCGGCGTGTGCTGTGTCCAAAATTTTCTATAAAAATGATATCCAAAGCTACATTACTACAGTCTAGTCACTCGGGGTCACATCGGTGTTGCTGGACCTTGATTTGCTTATTTGAAAGCAACTCATTCAGAACACCCACATCCCGATCGGCGTCTGCTCCATGCTCAAGCACTTTACCGCGTACCTCGCGCAGACCGCGCACAGCGTCATCCCGGTCAGTCACTTTCTGTTAATTTTTATTTCTTTTTTTTAATCTCGAAGCAACCGTTAGAGCCTGCGCTTCACAACTACCTCATCTAATTATAGACGAGGGCTTGCTCGATAAATGCTAACTATACTCACAACTTATCCAGTTCTCGTCTCTGCATACCAAGAGTTCTCGTTGTCAGACTGAACAAAATTAAGCCATAAAAAAGGCTCAGCCCTCATTTCCAGGTCGTCGCCGTCATCCGCTACCTGTCCGTCGTGTGGCAGTTCCGCATGGACCGCACGCTCGCGTGGCTAGCCACGCTGCTGCTGGCGGTGCCTAATGTAAGACCATTCACAACACTCAATGATCATCCAGAAAAGACTAGACAATCTATGATCGCGAGCGCGAATACAAGTCATATGTGTATTGGATTTGGATTTGGATTTTAACACATTTATCAAGAGTAGGCTCTATGTATTGCGACGCAAAAAGTGATCAATCAAACGCACAGGCACCCTATCCGATTTGAACAATCTCTGCAACCCGAACCCCCCAACATTCTCTCCATCAGATCGCCCTGGCCATCTCGTCATCCTTCTTCGGCCTCCCGACGCCGGGCGAGATCTGCGCCATCGTCAATCTGTACCACAGCGACTCCGCCATCATGGTATGCAACCAGCAACTAGAGCTGTTCGAGAGAGAGAAAAAAAACATAAAGAACGATTGAGGCGAAAACAGATCATAATTTGATCTAATATAGCGAAATGTTCACAACTTCCTACAAAAAAGGAAATTTCCCACTTCGCATGTACTGCGTGCAAAGACCATGGACTACCTGGATAAGACGAAGCCATGAACGCTTTCAAATCCCCATTTTCAGATGATCCAAGCCTACATGCTCCTCCTCCAACTCCTCGCCATCGCTCTCCACCTTCGTGTCGCCCTCTACCTGCGCAAGATGGAGCCGGAGTTGTTTAGTTCGTCCTCGAGCAAGAAGAAGAAACGACCCCGGATGATGACGCACTCGCTCAAGTTGAATGGTGAGACTCCGGATTCCAGGCCATTTAAATTTTGCTTTAAAATGAATGATCAATGCACTAACCGCTCCATGCAACCATAACCTCATATGGAAACTGTGAAGCACAACACAAGCTCTTCTCTTCAAACTCGAAACCAGCAAAACAAATCAGTCCTTTCAGTCGTCATCCAAAAGACCCGGACCGACTACTGCATCACACTAGCCCTCCTCTCGCACACTTTCATCACCCTCGCTGCCATGGTCATGGAGAGCGTGTGGGGACTGGCTTATAGTAAGTCGCATTTCAAATTATAGCTTACATGGGAATGATCTCAACTCACATATCCCGATCTGCACCAAAATTAGAGGGTCCATTAAGTCGACTGAGCTGATCTCAAAACCGTTTTCAAAAGCTGCGACCGAAGTCGTTGAGTGGAGTTGCAGCAATTTGAAGTTTAGCCTGTGATTTTGCCTGAGTCGTTTTCGCGAGACGTAAGCAGGTTTCTCTCTAGCTCCTCCAGAAGCAGCGGTGGCCGAGTGGGATAGAGGATTGAGTAGTATACCTGAGGGTCTGGTTCGACTCCGCGCTGACGCATTTTTCTTTTGTCGCTTTTTGCTCTATGTCTTGACAACTTCGAAACTACTGATGGCTATTTTCAAGATTTTTCAAAGTGAAGAATATTGGAAAACCGTGTTTTGTAACACTTGTGAAGTAATATGAATGGTTATGTGAATTCTGATTTGTAACAGTCTCGAATGTGCCAGTATTACTACTGGCTGCTTTAAAAAAATCGTTCCAAAACACATTCACGTCGATTTTTTTCAAAAATAATTTTTGCAAGTTGTCGAGACATAGAGCAAAAAGCGACCAAAGGAAAATGCGTCAGCGCGGAGTCGAACCAGACCCTCCGGTATACTACTCCACCCTCTATCCCACTCGGCCACCGCTGCTTCTGGAGGAGCTAGAGAGAAACCTGCTTACGTCTCGCGAAAACGACTCATGCAAAATCACACGCTAAACTTCAAATTGCTGCAACTCCACTCAACGACTTCGGTCGCAGCTTTTGAAAACGGTTTTGAGATCAGCTCAGTCGACTTAATGGACCCTCAAATTTTGGTGAAGATCGGGATATGTGAGTTGAGATCATTCCCATGTTAGGATTGTCAGAAAGATCCCTTGAGCTATCAAAATTAGGGAGAGAAAATCCTGATATGATCTCGCACACTATGGCCATCCTTGCAGCGATTGTCATAGAGAGTGTGTAGGGACTGGCCTACGGTGAGTATTCATTCTTGACCTCACTTTTGTTATTCTTCAACCAGTTCCCAGGTGACACCACGGGAACACTTGAAACGTGAAATATTAATTTCTTTTACTGACCTAATCAAATACTCATATATTATGTGTCTTCGCATGCGCTGTCGCGCTGTAATCACACGATGCGCTTCAAGCCACTCATGGAACCCGCATGAAATTCGAGTTATAACTGAAATCTCTCTCACTTTCAGTGGACGCGGGTTACGCCGTCAAGCGCTCCTTCGCACTCGACTTGATTGACACTCTTCCAGTTCTCGCGCCTGGTCAGTCTTATTGCACGTTCTCTAGCGCAAGTTATAGTAGATTGTGATTGAATGCATCTCAAGATCAAACTGCTCTTGTCGGCTGACTAAATTTATGAGGCAGTTCTGCAACCGCATTCAAGCTGCTTATCCGAGAAACTTCCAAAATTGCGCTCAAAAATGCGAAAATGGCACTCGAAAAGGAGAGACCACAACTACGCTTCATCCATTCAGGCCTTGTAGCCATCGCCTCCCTCCTCGCCGTCCGCGAGAGTCGCGCGTACGCGCGTCAGCTGTTCACGCGTGCGAAGCGGGGCGGCAACCCGCGCATTGTCACCTCCGCGCCCAGCGTGAGCTTCGTTGAGAAGAACGGGTTCCATTGATAAAGTGATTGTACAGTGATATCGCACATCTATCGCATCAAACATTGCAAATCGCTTATAACGGCTACTCGAAACGTGAACCATTTCAGAAGAACTCATTCAAGAGCGCAGCCGATCACAAATACGAACTGACTAAAAAAACCTGGATGAATCGCGCACATTAGCTCATCCAGCCTCCCCCATCTATTACGGAAACCAGTTCTCGATCGCTCATCAATCGATAATCAATCAATACCCACCGTAGCCAGCTCGATCATCTTGCCCGCCGCATTCTGCTCATCATATCACCTTCCCCCACTCCACACATCAATCACTCATAGAATCAATACCCACCGTAGCCAGCTCGATCATCTTGCCCGCCGCATTCTGCTCATCATATCACCTTCCCCCACTCCACACATCAATCACTCATAGAATCAATAATCAATCGATACCCTACAGTAATCAACCCTAAACAACACTAATTAGTTCTCGATTGATGCACCCACCGTAACCAGCTCGATCATCTTGCCCGCCGCATTCTGCTCATCATATCACCTTCCCCCACTCCACACCCATCATCAATCACTCATCGAATCAATAATCAATCGATACCCTACAGTAATCAGATCAAACTAATCAGTTCTCGATCGATGCACAAACCGTAACCAGCTCGATCATCTTCCCCGCGGCCTTCTGCTCATCATATTACCTCCTCCCTACTCGCCCAATCGATATCCTACCGTAATCAGCCCTAGACTATGCTAATCAGTTCTCGATCGATGCACATACCGTAATCAATCGATAATCAATCAATCAATCACCCACCGTAACCAGCTCCACCATCTTGCCCGCGGCCTTTTGCTCGTCGTTCTGCGTGTCCACCTCTTCCTGCGAGCTCTCGTCCTCCATCGCCGCTAAATTAAATATTTAATTAAGTAATTAATTAGCTAATTAGGTTAATTAACTAGGCTGGATCAATCAATATTGATTACAATACCGATTCAGTTTCCGACCATTCTCATTCGTGCTACGCACTTTCACTATTAGAGCGGTCGAACTATTGTCTTCGATTTCATCATTGAGCCCAAGTTGAAAAGAAAAAAATTTCCCAGACTTCGGCGTCCTTCCCTCCAGTCACGCCATGGAATCGAGGACTCATTCTCACAACCTGCTGAATCCACGGTGCACACTATCCACATTGCAACTTTCGAATTTTCCCATCCCTGAGGAGTTCTTTCAAATATAATCCACGATCCTCCTCCTTTACCGGTTGTAATCATCATGGATCCATGCTGTTCATACTACTATCCTTACAACCAGAAGCCCAACCAATCACTAACTGACCCTTCTTCTCGGCCGGTTCCTCCCTCTTCACCATCGCCCTCTTGCATTCGTCGTGCAGCCAGGCGGCACGAGGCACGATCAGTGTCCGTACCGTCTCCAGTCCGAGCTCGGCCAGACCGAAGATCGCGCCTGACAAGGGAACCGCATAACCTTGTTATGAAATTGGGCTATGTGGTATATACCATTCGAAAGAGCATCAATAGGGGATCCTATTCACGTTTTCAAATCCTGCTACTGCGACCTGTGGTGGAAGTTACGGTACTTTTCGTTTAACACAGGGATTTACCAGACCAGCCACTCAAGCAGATAGCTACTCTGTTACTCTTTACCAAACACGGTCTTGTAGTGCAGTGGTTGTGCTCCACGTGTTGAATCATTTTGGCCCTGGTTCGAATCTCCGCCCCGTCTAATTTCTTTTGTCAATTTTTTTCTACTATTAGTGAACTTATTGGACTAATTTACGGTCCATTTCGCACCAATAGGTCTCAACGATCTTGTTTGGTGTGAAAATTTGCACAATTTCATAATTTTTGATTCTCATGTAATCTGTGGTCTATATGGACTACAGGTTCACAGAAACATCATGACAATCAATTTTCGGTGCGAAAAATATCGAAACGAATCTGAAAAAGGGGCAAAAGAAATTAGACGGGGCGGGGATTCGAACCAGGGCCAAAATGATTCAAGACGTGGAGCACTACCACTGCACTACAAGCCCATTTTGGGTAGAGAACAACAGAGTAGCTATCTGCTTGAGGGGCGGGTCTGGTGAATCCCTGTGTTAAACGAAAAGTACCGTAACTTCCACCACAGGTCGCAGTAGCAGGATTTGAAAACGTGAATAGGATCCCCTCTTGATGCTCTTTCGATTGGTATATACCACATAGCCCAATTTCATAACAAGGTTATGCGGTTCCCTTGTGAGGATATTAAAATAATTAATTAAATTATTGACAATTAAATCAATCAATCTAGATATTGAACGATGACAACACTTGTATTTTTGATTTTGTTTTTAATTCCGGAAAATGAACACCAATTGAGGGACTATGCACAGTAGGGATGACAAAACGGCTTCGGAAAGCGGCGATTTGTCTTGAAAAAGGCGCTAATTGATCGAAGCCGGCTTGGATCGAGATGCAAATTGATTCAAGCCGGCTTCGCCGCCCCTCTCCCTTCATTATCCGCCTTGAGGCCGGGTTGAAGACGCGACCGAGGCAGAGAACAGAGACTCTCTTTGCATAGACTAACAAAGGAAAACCACGAAAGATGCCGGCTATCCGACGATAATTGATCGATTAGCATACGAAGCCGGCTTGGAAGGGGAGAGAGGTTCGAGGCCGGCTTGCGGCCGACTTGAGAGACTCACCAAGCCGGCTTCGCACGCAAAATGATCAATTTGCCGTCTTGTGGCCGCTTTCCGATTTGTCATCCCTAATGCACAGGCACGTTCTTGTACCGTAGGTGAAGCCTCTAACATCACAGTGCATCTCGCCAACCTCTATCTCAAATTTGTTAGTGTGAAAACATCATCGTTAGCCTCTTATGATACCGATCGACGCCACAGCCTTGAGCAGTGCCCAGTTTCATACAGTAACTCTAGCTAGCTCCCTCCTTCAATCAATCGATAATCACCACCTACCGTACAACGTCGCCATGGGCGCCCGCCTGCCGCGCTACAAGCCTCCTTCTCTCTACCGCATACTCGACTTAATTCTGCCTACCGTACTCCACAATTTATCGTACTTTTTGCATCAACCATAACAAATCGATAATCACCACCTACCGTACAACGTCGCCATGGGCGCTCGCCTGCCGCGTTGCATGCCGAATGCTCTCGTGTACAGGTGCGCTACGCGCGTCCGCAGCAGGCCCGCCTCCATTCCGCTGTAATGAGGATACGGTAACTGGATACGGTAGGATCACGATAGAACAATTATATCGATTATTGACATTTTTTAAAGCCCCGTGATCACAACAATTTTAAAATTCATCGGCATGGTATCATTGGTGGAGGAATAATTCATCGGTCCATAAAGACTTCGTGAAACATCACAGCCGCTGTCTCAATAAATCTACGTTTCTAATCCTGCCTCTGCGACCGTACTCACAATCACTTGCACATCGCCCAGTGGTTTCCTACCGCCTTCCTACACTACCGTAATCTACCCAAATGCTATTGATTATCGATTGATTATCGATCCCACCGTACTCACTTGCACATCCGCGCGACCAGCTTGCCCGCGGCCTCGCGCACCGCCCAGTGGTTGTCCGCGGCCGGGCGCGCGGACAGACGACGCGCGACCGCGCACGAGAGGACTGCAGGGAGGAGGTCGTGCACCTGAGTATTTTGGTTATTGATTGATTACGGTGTGAACAATCAGTTTCAAATTGGTAATCGTGACAGTAACAACTCTGTTTCAGGATGACTATGAGATGCGTTGAATCTGCACGTCTCCAATTTCGTCGGTTTTGCAGTGGAAAAAACAACTAACTGAATTGAGGAATGAATTACGATATTACTGCCCAGCATCGCCACTGCAACCCAACGGTATCAACCACCTCCTCTACCGTAATACTCACCACTCTGCTCATGTTGACCGTCTTGTTGTTCATGAACACACTCGCCACTAACAGAAAACTAATTCAATTATCGATCCACATCAGCTACCGTACCCTACCGTACCCCCCCCACGACTACCGTACTCACCACTCTGCTCATGTTGACCGTTTTGTTGTTCGTGAGCGCAATCGCCACTCAGCACCGAACCCCATTCACTTATCAATCCACATCAGTTACCGTACCCCTACCGTATCCCAAGGCTACCGTACTCACCACTCTGCTCATGTTGACCGTCTTGTTGTTCATGAGCGCGTGCGTCATTAGCAGCAACTGCTGCAGGCAGTGCAGGTTGCGGCAGCCAATGTTCGTGCGCACCTGAGAGAAAGGAAATCATTTGGAAATCAGTTTTAAGAGTGATGTTGTGTGTTCAAGAGATAAATGATTTTATCATGAATCGATTCGGTACGGCAACATTTTTCTTAGACAAACCATGAAACTCAAATTTTGCCTCTATTGGAATTCCACAATTGATGTTGGTGCATTTCAACCGCGATTCTTCAAGCAACAATACCCCCAAGGAAAATCAATACCGCCACCACAAAATCAATAAACTACCGTGCCCATTCGACGATCAATAAATCAATGAACACTACCGTACCCCCTCGACGATTAATAAATAAAAAAACTACCGTACCCTTCGACGATCAATAAATAAATAAAACTACCGTACCCCCTCGACTATCATACTCCCAAACAGAAAGCTACCGTACCCTGTCGATGATCAATAAATCAATAATCTACCGTGCCCCTCGACTATCATACTCCCAAACAGAAATCTACCGTACCCTGTCGATGTTCAATAAACTACCGTACCCCCTCGACGATGGTGAGCACGAAGCGCGGCGCCATCGACTGCAGCCCGCGGTCCGTCTGCAGGCAGTGCAGCGCCTCCTGCAAGAATTTGATTTATTGACTTATTGATCGATTACGGTAAAGCGTACGGTAGGGCTGATTGATTGATTAGTAGACAATGGCGTATCGAGATAGAACTAGCTGTTATTTTTTGCGAGATCGACGAAGTATACATTGTTGAAGTTCATCACGTGGTACTTTCAAAGAGAGTCGCAACTCAAAACTATTGGGGATTGTCGCGACAGTGTTGGCATTTTTTGTTCGGAGCGAATGCGACAAACGGCTACTGGCGGCTTGCTCTCGCCTCTTTGTGTTATGCACCGACTCTATTCCCCTAGCACTGTCAGGTAGTTCTTCCTCACTTACCGTATCCTTTGCCTACCGTAATCCTCAATCGATAAATAAATCAATAATTAATAATCTACTGACACTCCGTTTCTCTGCATCATGCGATTCTCTTACCACTTCACTCCAATCAATCAAAAAGAGACCGCTTGTGCTACCGTACCCTACCGTAATCCCCAATCAATCAATAAATCAATCAATAATCCACTCACACTCCGCTTCTCTGCATCGTGCCCGATCACCGACTCTACATCACTGGAGTTATTCACAAAATTGCCTCTGACTCGGTCTCAACACTCCCTTTACCTACCGTAATCCACTCCGGTAGGTCACTTACAGTACCCTACCGTAATCCCCAATCAATCAATAATCCACTCACACTCCGCTTCTCCGCGTCATGCCCGATCACCGACTCGACGACCTCCTTGAAGAAGACCTGCTGCTCCTGCAATCGAGAGATTCATTTATTCTCATTCGTTCGACCCAGATGAGAGAACTCGGCTTGAGTTCTCGATAGAGACAGTTGACTTGCGAATCAACTTGAGAAGACATTGCTTGCTCATTATTTGTAAGGCGCCACTCGCAGAGGTCACCAGGCCTCCGGCGACCCCCATGACCCGGGGTTCATGGTTGCACTGGTCCCGCAAACACTACTCCTACGTCGCCGCCAGTGGGCACTCGAGTACCTACAGCGTTAGTAGCGTCTGCAGCAGGTCTACTGAAAATGCGCACAACACATTCACGAACGTTCACTTCCTTCAACCCCAGCCCCTCTCACAATCTACTCTGATTTCTCCCAACCACTGGTTAACCAGTACCTCAACCACTGGTTGGCGGGTATGCCAACCAGTGGTTGAGGTACTGGTTGACCAGTGGTTGCGGTACTGGTCAACCAGTGGTCAGGGTACTGGTCAACCACTGGTCAGAGTACTGGTCAACCAGTGGTTGGGGGATACGGATTTGTGGAAATTCAATTATCGATAGCAGCATGAGTTGCCTCATACAGTAACCGAGCCACACACGGATGGGCCCGGTTACATCCAAAATACGGTCTCGCTGGGACCGTAGCCAGTTGCGCGCAGTGGCGCTCGAGGGTATTCGGTTTAGGGCTGCGAGAGGGGCCCTTGTAGGCAAACTGCGTTCTACACGCGGCGGGTTTGAGACCCTCTTGACCACTGGTTGACCAGTATCCTGACCAGTGGTTGACCAGTAGGCCCGACCGGTCCGGCCTACTGGTCAACCAGTGGTTGAGATACTGGTTGACCAGTGGTTGGTATACTGGTCAACCAGTGGTCAAAACACTACTGGTTAACCACTGGTTGAGGTACTGGTCAACCAGTGGTTAGCTCAAACTCCGCCCACTTTTACTGGTCAACCACTGGTTGGAAGAAACCAGAGTAGGCTTCACCAACTCCCTATCATCGCATGACTCCCGAAATAACCATTATAATACAAGCGCCTCAAAGAAAAAAAACCACCAACCATCACTTCGGTTTCACGATATCCACAAGATTGAACGCTTCTAGTTATGCTGATCGGATCAAAAGATGTAATTACAGTCACCGACCTCCTACAGCATGTGCGCTGTCAGCTTCCTTACCACGGTCCATGTTTGATGTTTCACCCGACCCGTCACTTTCTCGCATCACAACCTCCCCAAATACGCTCGCGCATCTCTCTTTCGAGTTGCCTGGCATAAATTGACCTTTCGACGGGTCACTTTATGCCACGTGGTCTCGACAAATACACAGAGTGAAAAACAGCTTGGACCCCCCTCGCTCTCCTGACTTCACCGCCTCTTCTCATTCTCAGCTTGTCAACCAAAATCAATAATATTTCTGCGTCTTTGGGAAGAAAAAAGCCTAACCAGCGCCAATCGTTTGATAAATTGACAGTAGTTTTAGATTTCACGAACTAATCAACACAGATCGACCCACCAGCGACAGCGTGTGCGTCGTGAGCGTCCGCGCCATCGCGCCTCCCTCCGTCCGCTCGCCGCGCTCCTCGCGCCCGGCCGCGCCTCCTGCTGCTGCCGCGCTCAAGCCTCCGCCTGCAATGCACTCATTATCAGCATGTCCGTTCATGCCGCAAGAAGCGCTTTTTACAGGTAGGTAAATTCACTTTGGCTGACATTTGCACAAAGACCACCCGGCTCATCGCGTTTTCTACGTGCTAACATCTCACCTTCCGAAGTTGCGCATTTGATTGTCGAGAAGTTTCCGGTGTCAAAACTTTACCAAGAACGCAGGCTGACGAGAGAGAGAACAAAGCCAAGCACCCCAGTAGATCTAATCTCACCACTGTGCATAAAACATTTAGAATCGATACTTTGAGAGTTTGGCACCTACAAATCAATACTACTACCGTACCTGTGAGTCTGTCATACTAGTTATATCTTCCCGAAATATACTCAATACTTCGCACGAAAAACCAAAAAGCCGATCGATAAATCGATAACCCCACCGTACCTGTGAGGATATCGAGCGGAACGGGAGGTACGGGGTTCTCGGGCACAGCAGGCTGCACGCCGTCGATCACGAGCCAGTGGGCTGCAAAAGGGTACGGTAGCTCAAGTATACGGTAGGCGATATCGATTAGAAAATGGGATGGTATCGAATACTGTAGGATTCGAAAAGGTGAAAAGTAGTAGAAATAGACCAGATGGCGAAAGAAAATTCCAAAAATTTGCATCCTCACAGAGCAAGGTTTCAGAACCATTTCAAGTTTCTAGTTCAGGCACTCATTTCGTTGCGAAGAAGATGCAGTCCAATTACACCACTGTGAGAACAACCAATAGGATTTCAGTCGTCTATGAGCTTCATTCGCGTCAAAGAACTCACGCTTCAGCTGCGGCTCGAGCGGCATGCGCGGTGGCGGCGCGTGGATGATCGACGCGAGCTCCACCTCGCCCTTGCAATAATGATTATTATTATTAAAATACCACCAAATTAAAATTAAACAAGAACAATTTACGCCTAGAACGATCACAGTCGCTGCAAGAAGACTCGGTCATTCGAGGTTGCGATCCGCGCATATCATCCAAGCTGTGCGTTATTTTGCGATTGACTTCTTTGTGTTGAGTAAAAATTTTTACCGAAACCCTGCACCAAGAAATATTGTCAATGAAATCTTGTTAGTATGGTGATTCCGGCTCTATGATGTCTCACCTCATCCCTCAGCACGAGCTCTTTCCCCGCGGAGCCGGCGAATCGGAACGGCTCGCCGTGCGAGGACCGCATACCGTACAGGGGCTGCAATCGATTAATCAGTTAGCTAATTAACTAATTAGCTTTAGAGCCCCAGTGGTGTACGTACGCAGAGTGCATACCGTACAGGGGCTGTAATTAAGTAATCAGTTAATTGATTGACTAATTTGCACTGCCTAATAATCACATTCCTAGTATTCCATCTAAACAACGCCCATTCACGTTCCACTCACAAGTTATAAATCGCTTCTGGAGCTTTCACAAGTATCATCTGGTCTTCCGTTCCCAAAAAATACATTGCCTCTATCGGGACATATAGCACGCCACCAGCCTTACCGACACCACATCATGAGGCTTCATTAATGCTGCAGTAACACTACCGTACCCCAAACTACCGTATACCTGCTGGACGCCCATCAGCCATTCATCGTATCCCACCCCCCAATCCTCTTCCGCACTCCTACAGTAACCGTAAAGTATCCCCACTCTACCGTACTCCTACCGTACCTGCTGGACGCCCATCAGCCGCAGCGCGTCGTCCAGGTCCGCCGGGATCATGCGCGCGCGTCGTCCGTGCACCGCGAACCGACCCGCCTCCCGGATCACCTCCTTGAGGTGGTTACTGTAATGGATATCGATTAGTTACTGTAATGAGGGTTACGGTAAGATCATCCATTTCTTAGAAGTACTTTTTTGGGTACGGCTTTACTCTGTGGAATGAAATTCAGGAACATTAGGCAAGCAGCATCTATGGTTTTCATCTGTTTTTTTTTAATACAACGGTGACTGCGAAAGCACTGATGCGTTCACTATCAACCGCTCTTCATACCCACCTCATAGCCTCTGATCAACAGGTCCTAAATCTCCCTATCCCACAATAACCCCACTTCTCGATCCCCTCCCGTCGTGTCACCTACCGTATCGCGTCCGCAACCGCGCCCGCCACGCGGTCCTCGATCACGGCCGGGGACACGCCGCACACGTCGCCGACGCGTCGCACAAAGTCCGCGTCCGGGTACTGGATGCCGAAGATGCGCCGTAGCTCTGAAATTATTGATTTAAAAATTTCTCCTTTGTTTTGAAGGATTGATCCCTGAACCATTGATCGTAGAGTCTATCACAATTGTTTCTAATATCAGTGGAACCAGAACCTAGCTTGAGCAAAGGTTCATCAAACTAGGAATAACCAGAGTTGCACTAGCATGCCAAAACCGTGAACGACTCTTTTGGGACGTTGTTCCTTTTACTCATTGTAGAAAATATACAAAAAAAAATGCCGTCTTCTCATGCAATATTTAAGTTTCACGAGCATGTGAAAAGCCAGACGACTTGCGCGAAGCAGTAACGCTCACTCAAAATTGATTGACAAGTGAACCATCTATTACAACAACATTTCTCGCTTCGAATAATTTGAGGAATTATCTAATCAAATAAATAAAGCTAAATACCTGGATTGGGCGGAGTGGCGGGGGGCGTGGCCTGCGTGCTGGTACCGGGAATCGAGGCCATGTCATCGAATGAGCCGTCCATTCTGACTGAAAGGGACTGGATCGTATTCTGTAGATTTCGTAAAATCATTGACATTTCATCGAACAGGAGGCTTTTGAGCTTCGCGAGTACTTCAAACATGTGATCCACATTTCCAATTCGCTTTCTCCTTTTCCCCGTACTTTCCCACAAGATACATTCGCTGGACTGTCAACCAATCACTCCTCCACTTACAAACAAAATTCAAAATACTGATTTATCAGCAATCTCACATTCGGGACATTAACCACCTCGTAGTGATAAAATAAGAATATTACGATTCTACTAGCATGAAACTTTACAACAACAAAAATACTCGTACAAATAAAACGGACTCTGAGCATTGTGACATCAATGAAATTGGCATCGGGGTAGGATACGGTATAACGAGCTAGGAAGGGAAATCGATAATCGACGTCTAGGAGAGACTCTCTCCATTCCTCGTGCGCTCTCGGCGGGGAGCGAGAGAGTGTGGCAGACGAGGAGAGTCAGGAACCCTCGGAGATTATCCTGTTGCTGCGGAGCATCGACGTCTCGAGTTTCTGCAATTTGAAGGATTCCGGCACACTTCATAAAAAAATTTCCAGTTGATGAGATGCTTCATCCAGGTTTGAATACTGCTATCATAGCTACCAGTCAGTGAATAGAAGGAGACCCGAGACAAAAAAAAATGACACAACAAATGTTTTTAAAGTATTACGGTAGGGCACAGTTTTATTTTTACATCTCCTCTATATTTCTTTAACCCCGGGCGGCTATATCATCGCCCCCCCCCCCGCTCACCAGTACAGATTTCGCGGCTACCAATCAAACACTGTTCTCTTACCCGGCGCGTCTAGAGCGCAGCCTCCCCCCTTTCCAACTCACCAACAAGATCTGGTACAGTTTCCCCGCTTCCGCCTTCGTCTCCGGACTCAGTCCATTCGTCGCCGACGGATGGCACATGTTCGTCAGGTCGATGTAGCGGTTGTAGCACTCGTAGCGCTGATATTTATTTAATTAATTAAGTTGATTAATTAATTACTGAAACGGAATAATTAGAAGAGGCCAATGTAGCGATTGTGAGAGGTGGTATGGCTGTTTCTGAAGTTTCCTGCTACCTGTCAATGAGATTTCAGCCCAAAACTGTTTGTGTAGTAATGCTACACCATCTAGCGAATATTAATCGCCATTGGAGTCGATTCCGCCTACATGAGTTTTTCGGACCATGACCCGGGGTTCATGGTCTCGAAGTGGCTCACCACCATGAACCCGGGGTCATGATCCAAAATGAGCATTGGAAGTCATGGTTGAGGAACTTCATGTACTATACGTCAATGTGTAGTACAGTGCCCAAGTGATATACCGTACCCCGTACTACCGTAATCAGACGATCGTGTAATCGTGAACTGAATTTTTAAATAATAACTCAAACAAGTCACTTCTCAATAGCCGGATTACGGTAGTACGGGGTACGGTATATTACTGGGGCACTGTACTACACATTGACGTATAGAACATGAAGTTCCTCCATCATGACTTTCGATGCTCGATTTGGACCATGACCCCGGGTTCATGGTGGTGGGCCACTCGGAGACCATGAACCCGGGTCATGGGTTGAAAAAGTCATTGTGGCGGAATCGACTCATATGGCGATCATTATTCGCGTTATGGTATAGCATTACTACACAAACAGTTTTGGGCTGAAATCTCATTGACAGGTAGCAGGAAACTTCAGAAACAGCGATACCACCTCTCGGCGCGCCTTCTTTCGTGTTTTCTAGCTCCCGGCGCCCGGACAGCAGTCCCTTGAGAAAAAATGCGCTGTATACAGTTTTTCACGTAGATTCCGAAAATCGATGAAAAAAGTGCAAACGTGCCCAAAATTTTTTCACGGTGCTCAAAAAACAACAAAAACCGCGTGTTTCGACCCTTAAACGAAGTCCAAAAATTTCGAAAATGCTTTTTTTGAAAAAGATGGCCAAAATTACCCCTAGGGGACGTGACATACCAATATTTGGAGAACTTTGAAAAAATCGAGTTATTAAGGGTCGAAGTCTGGTACTTAGCCGATTGTGCCCTAGGACCATCCATACTGGCTCAAATATCAGCATTCGGTATGAGAACGTCACACGCGAGATATTGTTGTCAAAGAGATATTGTATATTGATAGGTTGTCAAAAAGCCATCCGTGGACCCATCCCAGAAGATACGTTCTCTCATGGATGGTCTCTTAATTAATTAGGGGACTTATTATTTAATTAATTTACGATTCGAAGAAATAAGCATTTGAAGTAATGAGGGAATTATTGGCTGGCGGAACATCAGACTATTGCACAGTGAGCACATGTACTGACTTTGAGAACTCGCTGCAGCAAACTTCCACCTTGTCAAACAAAGTTGTAACTCCTGCTTTCACCTAGCCTTCCAGGTTTTCGTGTTACATCCTAGTGCAATATATTTATTTGTCACATTTATTTTATTTTATTTATTTATTAATAACACCAACCTCCTGATGCGTCATGATCTCATTCAACGCGTGCGCCGCTCCGAACACCTGGCCGTACGTCGAGTTGGGGTCGTCGAAGGTCTAGAAAGTGATGGAATTAGAAAATTTAACGCAATTAACTAATTTTAATTTTTTACTTAAAAGTAAGAAGACAGAATCGTGAACGATTAAATGCATTTTCTTTTACAAGGATTAGTTTTTAAAAAGTAGATCCTCATTTAGGGAGCACTTGCAGTTCCGATTCACCAACTCGAAAAAAATTCTAATATCTGGCAATCGAAAATTCGTGCACCACTTCACACCCTCTCTCTTCCTGGTCCGAGCGACGAGATAGTGTGTGAAATGGAGATATGGTGATCGGTATTTTGAAATTCAAATTCCCGCCTCACCTTCCGTAGCGCCTTGTACACGCGCACGCGCAGCGTCGAGCTTTTGTCCTGGCTGCAAATTGTTTGTATTTTACTTCTTCGTATGCGAATCTTCTATCCAACGCATGTTTCAGACCACCTACACCTACTATCTCCTTGTGAAACCGAAAACCGAAAATAATCCGACGGTATCGCAATGGACTCCTCATCTTGCTAGAATTAGAAGAACTATTTTACAAGTCAAGGCTGAACATGATTGCTCTCGACGGATCCCTAGCACATAATATAATTTCATGAAGCCCGGAACCACTGTTTCCACAGCACACATTCAAATGACGCCAAACCAAACAAAATTCTCATTGATAACTAATCGATAATCCTTGGTTACGGTATCTCCAAGTTACAATAACTCACCCATTCAGAATCGTGACGAGCGTCTTCGAGGAGAAGTCGCGCAGCGCCCAGTGGTTGTCCACCTGAATTGTTGATTGATTATCGATTACTGATTTTATTGGTCCAATTTCCTTCAAATGAATGGTGGATGGAGCCTGCCCTGTCTAACAAGCGAAGTACTCGAAATACTATGGAGTAATCGAAAACGCACTACATTGCACTCTGGGCATAGAATGATGAAGCATGCCAACGCACGCGTTCCCTGCTTCAGTTCTCAAACACGGCGACCCCCCACACCGGAAGGTTCAACACTATTTACTTCCATAGGCCTAGTCCATTTAATCGACTTATCTATTAACTAACATAATTTAGTTAATTAATCTAACTAATTAGACTAATTACCTCCGGTCGCAGACACAGCTGCCGGCCGATCATGCACGAGAGGAGAGAGGGAAGGAGCTCGTGCAACTGCAAAAATATTAATATAATTAAATTAATTAATTTACTCATTTAATAATTGATTTTCTTTCCATCGCCAGACCCCGTTTCATCATCTCCAATCGCCACACCCGAGTTTGAATCGCCCGTGAAACCGAGAGCACACTGGAGTAAAGATGGTCATGGTTAGAGTCATGAACATGATGTAATCGCCGTAGCTTCTCTCGCATACAATAATGAAATAACAATGAAACCTAGTGTTCCCTTGAGAAAATGCATGATTAGGAGATATTGAGAAGCTCAAACGAGACATAATCATTGAACACACGCTATCATTGCTTTGAAACCAGCAAAACCCGCTGAAACTATCGGTGCAAAACATTAATCAACCCACGTATAGCTCTATCCTCAGACTCTTGTTGCTTACCCGACTATGCACTAAAACTGAAAACAACGATTCCCTTGGAACTTTACTAGTTTGCAGCCAAGCTCCGCCCCCATAACTCACGTATGGCTCTATCCGTACGCTCTTGTTGTTCGAGACCGCCCGCACGATGCGGATGAGGTAGATCAGCATGGACATGGAGCGGTAGGCGACATTGAGGCGGACCTGGAGAGCATAAAGATAAGCTAAAGGTAAAGGTGCTGCCGCGTCAAGCGATTTTACAGTCGACGACGCTAGGTGGCACCCGCTGGTAAGGCCAACTGGAGAGCATGGATGACGTCATTTGTTCGGACAAGTTTTCGCCTTTGACCCCATGGTCAGGGTTATCTTGTAGCCTATTAATGAGATAGAGGGTTGATTTTCGATACTGTGTTCCTACATAGAAAAAACGAGCATGGACATGGAGCGGTAGGCGACGTTCAGACGCACCTCAAAACGAACAAGCAATCAGGGTTGGAGGAATCGATTTCAAGCTTGAAAGCGATGATGTGCGACTTTATCTCCACTCTCTCCTCTGCATCAAGGTGGATCCTAAACGTCCTATCACCATAGAAATCACTGTTGTAACGCCGATAATTGGGAGAAGTACTAACGAATGTGGAAATTTGCAGGTTTGAACATCCTCTGAAACCCGAATCAACCACCCACCGAATCGGCGATCATCCGACTGAAGCGCGGCATGAGCGCCGGCAGGCCCGTGTCGTGCTCGATCGACTGCAGCGCCTCCTGCCTGGAAGGAGGAGCACGGTAAGAGGGGTCCTGTAGCGCGGTATTGATTCGCAATTCAGCACTATGACCAGTTCATCCAGCGACAGTTCTCTGTCCTAACAACCGCCTTTCATTTCATGTTTCACACCTCCTACTTGGTTCTGCAAGAACCGATCGAGATGATAATACCAGCACCTCGTATTGAGAAAAAAACAAATTTACGAAAAGCGAGTAATTCATGAACAGTTCATCGTTATGTTATCAATCTTTACCAGCACGTCTCGCTACCGCAAATCTTCGTCATTCAAAACTTCTACTTTTTACACAGTTTCAACCCATCCTAGATCTATCCGAACATTAATTAGTGCAAAGTTAATTACTCACCTCCTCTTGTCATCCGTGCCGACGCACGCCTCGACGATCTCCTTGAAGTACCGCTGCTGCTCCTGGAAATAACAATAATAATAATAATAATAATAATAATAATAACAATTTAAAAAACAACAACAACAAAGTCCTTTCTTCATTCCTTAGCACTTCACTCATTTATTGAAGGAGTCTCGGGAATAATACTCTTTGGAGAATCAACGCGACAATCATTCTTCTCGGTTTCACATGTCCCTCATATTTCAAAACGAGATTAAGGAAACGATGTCAATCGGAATTTGTCCTTCATAATCAATCAATACTACCGTACCCCTAGCGAATCCCACCACTTCAATCAATACTACCGTATCCTCACCACGGACAGCGCCTCGGACGGCACTTGCTGCACCATGATCTGCTCCGAGGTGGCGACCGCGCGCGCCGCCCGCTTGAACTTGGCCCCCGCCGAGGAGGTCGAGGCTTCTGGAGAGATTATTGAGTTACCGTACTGCGTAGTCGATTGAATCTTGTAAAAAAGCATCGCGAACGAATGTAAATACTGCTGTAGTCACAAAAAGCGTCGAGCGATAACAATTAATTTTCAGATACTTGTAGCTCATTCTATCAGTAAATCGCATATAGTGCAGTTACTTGTTAACCACTTCCTGAAACGCATTCGTCGCTGGTGTTTACATTAGCTATTGTGGGAACGATTAGTTTTACCGCGTCACTGAATAGTGCCCGTGACTACTCCATCCGTACGTCGATTGGCAAAGCACAACAACTTTTTCAACCGTTGTTGTTTACTCCTGCATTCGTTTCAGGTTTCTCACACTTAATATCAAAAGCATAGCACTCGTAAAAACGCTTGTTGTGTAACTCTCGACCGAGAAAAAAAATAAAACACTCACCCGACGTCTCCCTCCGCGCGGCCAGTGCTGCAACTGCAGCAGCGGCTGCTGCATCCGCGCTCTCGGCCGGCTTCGGTTCCTCCTTAATGAGTGTTAATTCGTTAATTAAATCAGTTAGTAATATAAGAGCTTTTATTTTGTAGCCAGGGCAACCATCGATGAATCGAGCGAATGAGAACCCACGGAATACAACGAACGTCTGAAACGCAAACGTTCCTAACCTAAGCAACCGAACATCTTTGATTTCACTACATTTGTGATTTTTCAGAAACTTCACTTCAGAAACTATTGCGGCTTTTGGGTTTCAGAAGCTCACTAAAAGTTGTTACCCACCTCTGGCTCCACATTCTCGGGCACGCGAGGGATCTTGCCGTTGTAGACGAGCCAGTGTGCTGAAATTGCAAATTTCATGTTTCAGGAAGCTCTCATATCACCCAGCGACTGCTTCAATTGATCCCTGCTCCTTTTCGTACAGGGCAATATTCCCCTCAACCAACGTCGGATGCTGTTTGGCTTTATTAGCAACTAGGACCGAGAGTAGTTGTTCCACTCATTAGCCAACCTCTGAGGTAGGGCGCTGCAGGTCCTAGACTTAATAACGACTATTCGATACAAAATAATTATTTAATTATTTAAATAAAAATACCTCTAAGGTAGGGCGCTGCGGGCAGGGCCTGCGGCGGGTGCTCGCGCAGCTCGGCCAGGTCGATTTCAGTGTCGTCCTGGAGGAGATTAGAGATCAAAGATCACATACCAAAGATCACAAATCAACGATAAATTTTCGTTCCCACTATCTCGTTGCACGCTTCCTGTCGATGAACCTCATCATATATTTTTTTTAGGAAATGAAAGAACAACTATTGGATCAACCCCGAGATCGCTAGAACTAGAACAGCGAGTGGAACGATGAACTCACGGGCACAAGTTGTTCTCGAATATTATATTTTAAAGCCAATGAGCCAATGACCAGTAACTATTGCCTCCCACTAGTACATCTCGAAAATCAACTACACATGGAACTACATAACCGCGGGCTGACAGCAGGAATATTCCGATCTTCGAAGTCGAGACAAATAGTCGGCTAGGATTGAAACAGTCAACTCTCAGGCTCGAAACGGTCCTCTCCGCCGTACGGACGCAATACGGCATTCTACTCCACTTGTAAACCAATTTAAGGATTAAACATGATACCAGGCAACTATTCGTTACCAATGTCCCTTTTAAATGGCACAACTCTCTCGGTAATCACTAACAAATGAAGCAGTCAACTCACGGGCACGAACAGGTCCTCTCCCCACGGATTCCAGACCTGCTTCATGGGCGGTGGATTGGGCAGGGTGTGGCCGAGCGGGGTGAGGGTCTGCAAGTAATTAAGTAATTAACTAACAAATTAATTTTAAAAATTGAGAACGAGCAAATATTAGATGACACTCGAGTATAGCTTCATGTTTTGCCGCTACTAAGACCAGTTAAGGCAACGGTGAGATACAATGCAAGTGGGTTACATGTCATCACCGAAATCACTACCTTCCAGCGCTGCCTCACCATGCATGTACTATCACAATCTTGTAATAAATTTAAATATTCAAATATTAATAAAATTATTTTAATTAATTAATCACCTCGAGTCCGGCCAGTCGCAGCGCCGCCTCCACGTCTCCGCCCACCATCTGAATTACAATATAAATTAAATAATTAAAACATTTTTTAAACGTGAACATAGATGCCCAGGGTCCGTGTCGGGGGGATGCCCTCCAGGAGGGCACCCCCCTCAATCACAACCCGTCGCGTCTCGAGTGTGGCCCCTCAGTAAGAGGAGTGCCTCGAGGAGACCTTCGCTCCGCAGTTTGAGAGGAGCGCCCTCATAGGCAGGGTGCACTCTACACGCGACGGGTATGGCCCCGACAGTTTTTGACCATGACCCCCTATACGGCTGATGGGGGGTGCCCTCCGGGAGGGCATCCCCCCGTCCGTGTCCTGGGCACCTATGAACGTGAATGACCTGTCAATTGCACTATCCAGTGTTCTCGCACTATCCAGTGTATAGTTGATTTTACACCAGATCATTCACAATGCCCTCTACCCGTATTCCCTGGGGGGGGGGGGGGGGTTCCTGACTCAGGGAGGGATCGGCTGGCTACCGTAGCCTCACCTTGGCCCTCCGGCCGTGGATGGCCAGCTTGTGCGCATCGTAGACGACGCGCTTGAGGAGGTGCGAGACCTGCGATGCATTTATATTATCGATTGAATCCACTTTGACACTTTTCACCACCAGGTTCAAGTTATTTCATCGCTACTAGTAAATAAGTCGATACTAGTCAACAATAATGCGTGATCGGAATATGCTTCACTAGAACGATAAGTACTCGCCAACAATGCTAGGATCAAAAAAAAACTGGAATCGATAAACACCGTAATCAGAATTCGCTACCGTACCTGCTCGCAAATGTAGATGTTACCGTTGAGCGTCAGATTCGTCAGTCCCATGCTCTCAGCAATCAGCTGTAATCAATCGATATCCTCAGTTACCGTAATCCATCGATAATCTCAAAAATACCGTACCCTGACAAAGTCGGGTTCTATTCGTGGCAGGATCAGAGGTGCTGATCGAAAGCCAGGCCCGCCTGGGTGTTGCCCGGCCATTACTAGGAGGCCCTGGAACACGTATTTACTCCTTTTCACACCCCCATTTGTCTGTTTCAGTATTCATAGGTAAACTACGACGGTAGACGAACCGATACCATGTTAACACAAGTTCTCGATACGATCCACATGTTTTATTCAACAATTCATCACAACAATCCCTTGAACGAGCGGTGACCAGAAGAACAATAGAAAAGCGACGAATAATAATACTATTTTACAATAAATTAGTGGGATCCTAATTGTACAAAAAAAAATGCATACAGTTACTTATCAGCATATATTTGACTAAGCGTGATTATGAAGATTTTGGCATGCAGCGAACCATAAATACGACAACCGAAACTAAACAATAAGTTATGCCAACGAAGACTGTGATGGGCTTCCTACCAGGCAATTGCAATCCCAAAAACTACATCTTAGCGGGACAATAGTGGGGTTAGAAACAAGGGAATATGGGGGAGGGGAGTTGGGAGGTGCACAACATGGGAGGGCGCTCATCACAGGGCGGAAAGGGGAGAGGAATCGGAACAGTTTATTCGTCCTTGCTGACCAGTCTCTTGTAGAGATCCATCACCTCTGCCTTGATGCGGGGACGAACGACCTGGAAAGCAATATTTAGATTGTGAAACGTAAAAGGGCCAGTAACATTTGCGATGATAACAGACAGTCAGGCTCATCTTGATCGTCATTTTAAGTTTACGATTTGATATAGTTTCAAATGAACCAAAACTCCTTCTCTCCAAAGTTACATTCTAACTGTATTGTGTGTGAGAAGCGTTCAAAACAACACAAAACAACAAAAACGAAAATAAAAACAAAACAAACCTGTCCATCCTCATCGAAGAAGTTGGCGATGCTCTTCGTCACTGATCCCTTGCCCGACCGGCCGTCCGCATAGTACTCGGCGGAGATCGTGTACTTGTCGTCGTATCTTTAATATGTTAATTTAATTAATTAAGTTAATTAATTATTTAAATCGTGATTAAAATGCCAACAATGTAAACAAGACAGAGTAAGTGAGCAAGTTCCCGTTGATTGTGAGCCAAAAACGCATTCAATATGCAAAGATGTACGATTTTAGGCACAACATAATAGTGAAGTGAAATCAACAAAAATCAGAAACTAACGCGGGCAGGTCCGAGTTCCACTTCCACTGCCGCTTCTTGTTGCTGCCGATCACTTCTTGAGCCTGCAAATGACGTTATGATATCTTCCGTACTTCCCACTTTAATGAAATGAATTATAAGAAAAAACGCTTTCCAGGTTTGTGCATTACACATGGTATTCTTGTAATAGTGTTTTGCAAGAGCCTACTGGAAAAAAAGATAAATCAATCACAAATAAAGACTAAAGTACCTGGTAGAAGGTGTTCCTCTCGACGTACCACTGGTACAGGTAGAGGATGCCCATGAGGATGAAGTACGAGACCGAGCAGATGGCCAGAATCTGGAAAGGAGTGGGTGAAAACAACAACAACAACACAACCTTCGAAAACAACAATAACAAGACTGAGGAGATCTAAATTAACATCTGTTCATGGTAATACCTCTAAAAAGGAAGATTCCAAGCCTACTCATTGATAAAACGTCAATATTGATCGGGATAATAGGGGAAAAGTTTCCAATATACTATACTCTTGGGGACTGGTCGGTAAACATAGAAAATAGAACTTTTTTTTACAAAGAATATGGATTCGTTTGGCATGAAAAAACCTCAGGGGACTTGGTAGAGTATACAAGGCAAAAGAAAACCGACGCATGATAAAAATAACTGACGATCTTGCTCTTGGGGAAGGGGTGGTAGTAGTCGTAGACGATGGCCACAGCGGAGAAGCACACAGCGATGAACGAGATGATGAGACGACCGTTCATCAGCGAGTGGATCTCCTTCCATCCGGAGAGATTGTTCAGAACCTGCAACTTACTGTCTTTACTGGAGCTCACAGCGATGCAGAGTGAAACTCAAAAGGTCAACATCACTTCGACAAAGACTGATAAGGAAAACAAAGACAAGAAAAGCCACTGACCCGACGGATTTCGTCGTCCAGCGTGTTCTTCACAGTCTGCCCGTCCCACTTGTTGATCTTGGGAGGAGCATCGTCCTTGTTCGTCATGTCTAGAAGAGGAGTTGTTGCAAATGAACTGCGAAAGGACGTGCTAGTCGAAACGGTAGTGTAATACACGGATAGAGACGCGCCAGACACACGCTAACTAACAAGATGGCCCATAAACCGCAAGGCAGCGTCATTACAACCTGAAAACTGAAGCGAACCAGCGCACAAAATAGAGCAACGTCACCAAACTTCCAGGCGTACACACAACCGGAAATTCAAAATTGAGAACCGGGGAAAAGAATTGTTCATTTTGACGCGACCGCAACGCGTCCGAGTGCAATAGGCATCCTGCCAAGCTGCCCCAACACACGCTTAAGCGGGGCCACAAGCGTCTGTTTTTCTCTGGCACTCTCTTCTCTCGCCCAGCTCTGTCACCTGCTGGCATTCGTTCGCGCAGTTCTCCATTGTTTCGTTTGTTTTGAACTTATTGTTTATTTCATCTAGGGCGGTCTATCTAGCATACGTAGGGCTTATTCTCGCGCTTTTGATTAGTCTCGTGAGTGCGTTCAAATTTGATTATTAAGGTCTTTATTTTTTTCGAAATCAAAGTTTCATTCATTTTCGCAATAGTATGTATCGGTTGCTGCTCATGTTGCTTTAGCACTACTGTTGCTCGACGCGATGTCAAATACAATATTATCTCTTTCAGGTTTCCTCTAACTTACGTGGCGGATTTCAACAATGGCGGACAAGGTCAACATGAGTCTGGACGAGATTATTAAGGCATCCAAGGCACGACGTGCCCAGACCGAGGCCAGTGGCAGTCGCAACACCATGGCTAAAAAGCAGGTTAGTATTTACCTAAATTGATCTTGCTTTTGTCCGTTGTGCGGCACTACTGCAGAAGCCCAGATTGGGGGGCGGGGCCTAAATGCGCGCGCTTCACACCCGTTGGGCGCGCGAGTATAATGCGCGGCAACGAGAGACTCCGCCCTCTTAAATATCGTTATTGTTTCTATATCTCCCTGCTTAGAAACAATTCTTTCGTGTTTTTGTGATAGTATTGAAAGCAAACGTCAATATTTCAATTGAGAAACTATTGAAGGCATATTTTTAGCCACAATGGCTATCAAATGTTTATGATCTTGAAGATAAAGTGGGCTTCGGTTGGCAACAAGATGCTTGAGACATCGTATATAGAGACAAATCGTTTGTCAAATAGTAATGAGGGAGGAGGGAGGTGAAGACGAGAAATACCCCATCGCAGTGCCTATGTGAAATTGCAGCCGTTACTCGAGTATGGAAACGCTCTCTTTATTTTATATAGTCTTCCCTTTCTCGAATGCGATGTCGCACAGGCATTGATATGCTTTCTCTCTCACTTGCTCACTGCGGCATCGCAAACTAGGTGCATGACATCTCGGCAAAGGGCAATGACTTTCCTCTAGGTTGACTTTTGTATTTGCCCTTTCGATATCCCTTGAAATCTGGATTCACTTGAGTTTACTCACTAATAAGTGAGGTGAGTAAGAACTATGCAATTTGCTTTGCCGTTATGCCGTTGCCGAGATTTCATACCCCCTCCCCCTTACACAGTGGTTGCGGTGCATGGTCGTTTACTCTAGAGAACGCTGGAGTGAATAAGGAGAGTTTCCGCAGTGCTCATATTCATATGCTCAAATTATGGCTAAATAAACTTATTTAAGCAACCCCGATCTCCCCTGTAAAACATTTCGTCACGTTTCGTCATTTCAAGCCCAGATTCCCATGACTCGGGCGCGCTCTCTCAATTGCGCACGCTCTCTCGCTTTTTCTCTGCTTGTCTGCCTCTCTCTCTCTCGTGGGAAAAAGTGGGCGGGGCATTGCCTCGCGCGCTCTAGTATAAAAGGCCTGCACTCTCGTTCCTCTGCCCAGTCTGGCCCTCTCCCGTCTGAGGAGAGGGTGGGGTGCTTAGTCCCCCTCAGACTGCGCGCGCGAAAGAGGCGGGGCCTATGGGCCCTTGGCTCCGCCCCCTTTTGGGCCAATCTGGGCTTCTGCAGTAGTGCCCGTTGTGCTTCGTGCTCTGCGTTGTTACAACCGAACTGACTGCGCACTCACCCTCACATTACACATTGCAGGGAGCTAGATTGAGCACTGGACGTGCGAGAGCGGCGGGACGCCCTGGCGGTATGAGAACGAACTTCTCCAAGAAGATCGTGAAGAAAGCCGTACTCAACCTCAACAGAGGCAACACCGCCAGGCGCAGTATCACTGCCAACTCCGGCATGATCCCCCGCAACGAAGTCAAGAACATCGTCAACGTGTGTTTTTTTCTCTTATTTTCCCTTTTATTTCATATTGCAATGATGCTTCACAAACCATCTTTCGGCTGAAACAACGTGCTGAATTCATACCTGTGACTGAGCAATTTTAGCATTCAAAATATAATCCCGCCAACGATTTCTTCGACGATAATTCATATTTTTCAGAAGGCCGTGAAGGCAGCAATGAAGCAACAAAATGCCAGTGTCGGCATCGCCGGAAGACTCGGAGGAGTATGTTTACCGATCCTGCGTTGGGATTGTTTCTGAACTCCTTGCACCAAGCTGAAGAGGAACCACTGTTCCCGGCCAGTGCGGGTCGAGAGTTTGAACAAGCATGCCGAACTGAGTCTGCCACACTCCAAGGCCTCTGCTCCTCTCGTGTTCAGTGTACACCCTGAACGTGCTAAATCCCGCCCGTGCCTCAGCGAAACGGACTGATAGAGAAGGATGGAGGTTGATGGATGATCGAGTGATGGTTGTGCTGCCCCGGTTGTTACTTCTTATGGTTCCCCCACACTTCTCACTTCGTTTCCATCGGTGTGGTAAGAAGTTTGGCAGTTGCCCCATGATAGGGTAGTTATCTGTTTCTTTAGGGAATCTAATCTTTCAGAAAATCCCTCGCAACATCATCACGGCCTCGAAGCTCGCCCAACTGAGTCAGCGCTCCCGTACGATTCAGAGAAATCGTGCGGTCCCCATGGTTCGTTATTATTTTTCGCTTTGTTCTAATGTTTGTTCATCGGTGCTATGATGCTTCACAAACCATCTTTCGGCTGAATCAATGTGCTGAACTCATACCTGTGACTGAGCTACTTGAAGTTAGAGTATGTATTTGTAATCTAGGCGTTTACATATTTCATTACGTTTGCTCCATTGGAGATGCGTCAGCGCGGACGTGGATTCGCCCCCGTGCAGCAGCCTGCTGTTCAATACGTGCAGGAGGTTGGTTATTTTTTAAAAGACCGGTCACTTTTCTGTAACCAAGACCTTTTCAAACGCAATGATGCTTCACAAACCATCTTTCGGCTGAATCAATGTGCTGAACCCATATCTGTGACTCAGCTACTAGGAAATTCCGTTTAAAATTTGTTCAAATATCGATTATTCTCCATTTAATAATTATTAATTTTTAGGTCGTTGCTCCTCAGCCCGTTCGCATCATTCGCCAGCCGATTCAGGCTCCGATGGTTCAAGTGGTGGAGAGAGTCGTGCCTGCTCGCCAGCAGAGGGTAATCCTACTCATAATTATTTCGTAATTGGTTTAAAATAAAGCCATCAGGTCTGGGCAAAGTTGATTGCATCAGATGCAAGCAGGCTTAATCCCTGATAGGCGAGATCGAAGAGTGAGATAATCCCAGACGAGTTAGCATGACTACGTTTGTTTCATGGCTCAGCAACAATATCTTTCTTGCAGTTCGGAGGCCGTGGACAGTTCGCTCCCCGTGGAACCATCGCTCGTGTCGGAGGAGGCGGACGCATTATTCGTCAGTCGCCCGCAGTGCAGAGAGTGGTGCAGCAGAGGCTCGTGCAAAGAGGAGGACCCGTTCAGAGAATCATCCGTCAGCCGCAGCAGCAGGTATGTCTATTCCTATTCTATGTCCTCTTATATTTGTCTGCATTCGACAAAAATTACTGATCGTTCCCTCGTTCAGATCATCTACGAGGAGCGCCCGGCTCCTCAACAGCGCGTCCAAGTGATTCGTCGCCAGCCTGCTCAGCAAGTGCAGGTCATCCGCCGCCAGGCTCCCGTGCAGCAGCAGCGAGTCCAGGTGAGCAATCGTCGCTTTAATTCATTTCATACGCTAGAGACAAGGAGTTTGTGAAAACTCATTCATGTCGTTCAGGTGATCCGTCGCCAGGCTCCCATCCAGCAGCAGCGAGTCCAGGTAATTCGCCAGAACGTCCAGCCCAGAGCCCGCCAGAACGTTAGCTACTTTCCTTTTCATTTTGAGCAATTTCACAATTTTATTTTTCCGTCTATCATCGATCAAATTTCCAGGTCCAGTACGTTGAGTACACCTCGTCTCCCTCTGCGGCCAGAAACAAGAATGACAGGATGCGCAATGCCCTCGGCCTGTCCACGCCTCGCCACGTGATCCGTGAGGTGAGTCTTCGTTTCCAAGTAGTTTATTGATATGTTTCCTGCGATAACCTAAAGAAGATGCATTGCAGGCGCAGCGATTCGAGCCCAGCAGCTCATTCCTCGCCAACCGCACCGTCTCGAATGTGAGAGGACGTGGATTCTCTGGAAGAAAAAATGCCTATTGAATGTGAAACCATTTGTCTATAAATAATGCTCGTGATATTGTTCATTCTAAATGATCCTCAGACTTGAAGCCTTAGTCAATCTATACTTTAGCCATTATTACCCACATTGATTACACATGTATACTACGCTCGTTTCAAGAGAAGAATTGGAATAATAAAACTATTTTCGCTATTCATTGACTAGTTCATACAGAGACCATTCGTTTGGTAGAGTAGTTAAAACGTTATTTTCTGTATTACCTTAGGCACAGACAGTGGTTGTATCACCTAATAATCATCTTTATCATCGAACCTCTTCTTCACTATTATCACTCTTTGAGGATCTGGAAGTGGGCGTTCGAATACATGACACAACTATTGAAATGATGAATACTAATGAGACCGCGACGAAGTAGCACCCGTAGACAACGAACTGGAAAGATTTCATTGTAAAATTGGGGTTCAACCCTTGAAATGATATTTGCCTACGAAGGGATGAATAGAGACAGAGTATTCTCACCTGTGTTCGAATGTCCAGATTGAACCCGTGTGAATCGGCAATGGCGAAAGTGAGGGCGGTCTGGAGGATAAATGCTATTATATTTGCGAGAAACGAACAGAAAAAAATGTTCGGATACTGTTCAGCAGCGTCTGGTTCTTCCATCGAAATGTCTGTTCACCTGGAGAATGAGAGCGACGAATGTGTTAACGCCGAACACCAGACCGTAGTTCGAGGAGGTGAGCAGAGAGGCGATGTTGAAACTGTAAGAAGAGGGTTACGGTAGTTACAAGAGTGGATTACGGTAGTCATGGGGTACTGTAGACCAGAGGGCTATGGTAATTCTGGGTACTGGTACTGTAGTCCAGAAAGTTACGGTAGTCATGGGGTACTGTAGACCAGAGAGATATGGTAGTCCTAGTAGTACTGTAGGATTACGGTAGACGTACCATGCCGCTGTGATGAGCATGTTGTAGATGGCTGAGGTGCCCACGTAGCAAGCGTACGCGAGGTAGATCTGAGGTACGGTACTTGCATGGTTATCGATTATTGATTATCTTGGGATCCACTAACTGCCTCAACCCCTTCCATATTGTCTATCTACATCTATGGTTGGGTATGTTTTACCATTACTGATTAGAGTCTATTAGCTATTTAATTAATTAATTAATTAACGTTCTACCTGATCCGTGAATGCAGCCATCAACTGCAATGCTGCAATGAGCAGTGAGGATGCTGCGAGGGTCGGTCCACCCCATCGACCCCAATCGATCGACAGGTACTGCATACCGAAGGAGAGGATGGCTCCTGAACGGAAAATTACGGTAATTCATGTAAGATCTATTGATTATTGTGCCTAGATTCTGCACTCACATTCAATTCAAGAAGAAGTCCAAACAACAAGTTTGAATGATTCTACCGAAAATCAATGCTACCGTACCCATGAGCGTGTTGGACATTAAAGCAATGCCGTTCTGAACATGATCGACATCGGGTTGCATCGAGATCCAGAGCGTTTGGGAGTAGTTGCTGATCTGTAGGGAAAAATCGCATGTCACCCGTAGTGTAGTGGTATGCGTCCTTGGCTGTGACCCGCACTACGCTGGTTCGATTCCCCATGAGTGCAGCAAAAGCCATCAGGTCTGGGCAAAGTTGCTTGCTTTCCGTGCGATCAAGCTTAATCCCTGATAGGCGAGAATGTAAGTGTGAGATAATCCCAGACGAGCTAGCATGGCTGCGTTTGTTTCATGCCTCACCAACATTTTGGTTATATTTTTGTAAACGAAACAACTGCGTTTACTCATTTCGCTACTGACCATGCCCCCTTGCGAACGAATGGAACCAATAATCCCACCTGATAGTACCCGCACGCCGCGAGTGCCCACCACACGCTCCACTTGAGCACGGCGGGCGAGGTACGGTAGATCTCCAGCGATCGAAAAGTGAGCGAGAAGTACATCCGGACGCCGGATGACATCTTCGTGCGCTCCACCGCGTTGCGACTGAGCATATATTGATTAGATTGAGATACGGTAGTTACACGTAGAAAATCAATAGCTACCGTACCTGAGTGGCTCGTTCTCCTCACTATCTCCTTCCTTTTCGTCCTCTTTCGACCGAATGGAGCCTCCTACAGCGCGAATCCGCGTTTGCTTATCGATCTGGGCATACGGTAGTTCACGATACTGCGAATCAATTGTGCCCACCTTTATCGTAGGCACAGGAGGGAGGAAGAAGGAGATTACGGTAACCAGGGCGACGGCCACGAACGAGATCTGGAGAGCAATCGATAATCGATCAAGCTACCGTAACCAGACAATCGTGGTGGGACTCGCCTGATTCAGGAGCAGATAGGAGCCGGAATTGGTGGAGACGAGGAGCTGGGCAAGGGAGAAAGCGATCAGCTTGCCGATCATCGCTGCTGATCTGGAGGGTTATGGTATCGATAGATTACTGTATCGATCGATAATCAGGAACTACGGTAACAATCGATAGGGTACGGTACCTGATATAGGAGGAGACGCGCTTGTAGTTGCGCTCGTCCACCATGGCGTACATGTACGAGTAGTAGGCGATCTCGGCGGCGGAAGAGAGGCCTGGAGTACGGTAGGGTACGGTACTCGATCGATCGATAAGTGAAGGCTACGGTAACTAACCAAATATAATCTGCATGAACTGCATCTGCCGCACGCCCTGTCCCCACACGAGCAGCGCCCATGTCCCGGTGAGAGTCGCTGCCTGAGGAGTACGGTAGGTTACGGTAGTTTCGAATCGATATTGTATGATGCGGAAGACTAAATATTCAAAGTAGAATACGATAGTTCAACCTCGCGATAGAAAAGCCTATACCTACAGTAGTTCAGATCTAGATCACAGATTACAGTAGATCAAAATCGATACCTCGAGGATGATAATCGGCTTGTACCGAAGAACGTCTGTGAGGAAGAAGATGGGAATCTGGAGAACAAACAGTTTGTCACTCGCTCAAATCTATTTTTCTTGCTCCCTAGTGCCACTGAGCAGCAAACGATAACGGAAAACGAGCAAAATTTCGCTCATTTTGATATCAGTGATCAGTGATGTTGATAGGATTCGAGAGATGGATTGATTATGATGAAGGTAGATCACAGGTAGATCTCGCTACAGAATCCCGAAACAGTAACTGACCATGAAGAGGAAGTAGGAGTAGGTCCAGTAGGGGTAGACGTCGCCATAGACGACCTCCTTGGTCAAATTCTTGTAGTCGGAGACAAGGAAAGGCGTGAGGAAGGGCGTCGCAGGCCGAAACTCCTTCACGATACCGTACACGCAGATGAGTACGGTAGTCGCTTTCCAGTGCATTCCTGAGAGGAAATTAAATAGAACAGTTATTCATTGTTAAATAGCGCAAGCATCAGCCTCAGGGCATAGAAATATGATCGGAAAGTGACAGACGGCGAGAAAAGACGGCTGCCTTCAAGAATTACATTTAGCGTGTAGCAAATAGTGTAATCTCCGAAAAGACAGAAAGAGCGTTTGAATTAGCGCATCCGTTTGGGACTTTGTAACCACGGATTCGAATCCCAGTTTCACTGTGTGATTGTCATCATCTCTCGCCGTTCCTTCGCGATTACCTTCCCATTGACTCGATCTTTGACTAGATTTGTATACTTTCTAGCTTTTGCATGCGTTATTGGTGCTCCTGTGAAGCGTGTGCTTCATTTTTACTTAATTCCGTCAGATTTTACCCGATTTTACCTTCGTTTCGCTGTTCTTGTTCGCCTAATCTTTCATTCTGATCGTGTACCTTGTCAGACAGAAGACAAATAAGCGACATGGAGCGATTCCTGCGATTCGGCGGTCTTGGAGGCAACCTCGGCAACGTAAGTGCTTCAGTTTCTTTCATTGATCACTCCTGATCTTTTTCTGAAACCCATGATCACAGTCACAACTCCCCGTTCGCATTTTTTTCACGGCATTTGCAGTAAGTACGTTATTTAGCAAGGTTAACACAGCACAGAAAAACATTTGATCATGAAATTCACAAAACCAATCGTGTTATGAGTCAGTTTCATCGCTATGCTTCGAAAATCTATGAAAACCGAGTGATTTTGTGATAGATTTTGACGCAGGCCAATGAAGTAAAGTAATTACCACTATTCCAGTTCGGTGGTGGGCCTCCCGCCGACTCCAATCAGGTGGACACTTCCGAGACGGTGTATATCTCCTCGCTCGCCCTGCTCAAGATGCTCAAGCACGGCCGAGCGGGAGTGCCCATGGAGGTGAGCTCGTTTTCTGACACCATTCGTTCCGATATTTCCTGACAGTGTTTGACACTGAAATTTGATCAAATGAGGGATTTTGCCGGTAATAATGGTTGAATAACGTCGCCCTATTTTAATAGTCGATTTTCATAGCGTCAATTTGCTAATTCGATTGCATTCATTATAATTAAGGTGATGGGCCTGATGTTGGGCGAGTTCTATCGCTTTTTTACTTGAATGCACTATGCAGGAATTGTTAATTAACAAGTTAATTAATTAAGGTGATGGGTCTGATGCTGGGCGAGTTCGTGGACGAGTACACGGTGAACGTGATCGACGTGTTCGCCATGCCGCAGTCAGGCACGGTGAGCTGGTTTTATGGTTATTGGGAGAGTGAAACGTAAGTGTGCTTGTTCTCTACATGTTCTATCGAAAATGCCTCAGTCGGGCACGTTTAGTAGTCTTTTTTAAAACATAGTTTTCACAGTTACTGTTAGCCGCTGGATTCGATGGTGGTTGTTGGATCGCGAAACAAAATTGTTATTGGCTATAAAACAGTGAAAATTTGGCATTCGTTGGCGATTTTGCGTGCATTGCACTGTTGGCCATGTCGAAGTCGGATACGGAGAGATATTGTGACTTTGAAATCCATTTTTCCAGCTTTCCATTGACAAAGGACCTTAATTCCGATGACGATGACTATTTTAATGCAGATTTTGAATGTATTGCAGGAATGCGCTATTTTCCTTTTCCCCTTTTCTCTAACGACAAATCACTCCTTTCCAGGGAGTCTCGGTAGAGGCGGTCGACCCCGTCTTCCAGGCCAAGATGCTCGACATGCTCAAGCAGACGGGCCGACCGGAGATGGTCGTTGGATGGTGAGACTTGAAATTAGCTAATTTCGATGATGGGAAAGAGCGCGAAACTGCCGTGCGCGTTGAAAGTAGATGCTCACAATTAAGCGGATGGGTCAGATTATTTGTGGGCCACGTCGATCATAGTTAGTCGAAACATAGGAGCGTGAAAATAATATTTTGTTCTCTTACTTCTCAACCTGGCATTGAATATTTCCTCTGTTCGCCTTCTAACGGAGTTGTGGGATATGGATGTGCCAAGTGGCCAGACTTGTCGTTTTTCCTTAAAATAACACAAAGGTCGTCAAATCTCCTTTCAAAAATCAATTCGCCCCTCCAGGTGGTGGAGTACACACCATGAAGATTTCCGCCCCATCTTCATCTAGTATTCACTGCTTGGTATGATGCATTGAAGGATTGATTGATATGTGCAGGTACCACTCCCACCCGGGCTTCGGCTGCTGGCTGTCGGGCGTCGACATAAACACGCAGCAGTCGTTCGAGGCGCTGTCGGACCGCGCGGTCGCCGTGGTTGTGGACCCGATCCAGTCGGTCAAGGGAAAGGTAATTGATCAGATTGATTAATTAGCATAAATGGAGAGGAGAGGGTGGAAAGAGCGCTGGAAGCTGCAGTAGAGCAGTCGTTTTTTAGCCGATCTTGTCTGTCAAGGGTTAATTTGTTAAGCAGTGGAAAAAATTTAGAACATTACGCCCCGTTATTTGATTCCTTGAGTTTGTTCATGTCTGTAATAGGGAGAGTTTCTGGACTTGTGTTTCAGCAGTGGCTCATGTTGGGAAAAATGTGATTTAGATAATTAAGAGTACAACTGCATGAGAAAATCTTTATCAATCTCTGTCGTTCTTCTTCTTCTTGGCAACCCGCTTGCCGTCCTTCTCGTTCTTGGAGTCGGTCCGATTGGGACGCCTGATCGATGCTCGATTCATCGAGGGATACCTGCGAGTGGGGGAATGTTATTATCATTATTCGCCTCGCGCTTACTCTTAATGTTCGCAGCATGGGCCATAAATACAATAATCTAGTGTATCTAGGTTACATATTGAAAAGAAATAGTAAAGCAACTAGGAATAGGCTAAAATGGGAAATTCCGTAAGGTGTCGCATGCCTGATTATCCGGGATGCCTGTCATAGTGGTGATGTTGATGGTGTGAAGCGCAGATCATTAGGGCAAAATAAAACACACCGTTGCACTGCCGCGTTCATGACAATAGCCGGCGATCGCTCGTCGTTGACCGCCTTCTCTTTTTCCTTCTTTCGACGAGCGCGCTGCGAAATTTTCATTGTTTTGAGTTAATTAGTATCTGTTAATTAGCTAATTGGTCATAGTGATTGGTAGTTATTGCGTAATCATTTAGGCGTTGGCCGAAAAAAGGAGTTGTTTTAACTTTCAGAATTTTTTCTAATTGGTCATAGTGATTGTTAGTTATTGCATAGTGCTGACGCCACACACTCACGTTCATCCGCTCCCTTCGTCTCGCCGCCAGTATCTCGATCTCGCGCCGCGTCCGGGGAATGCGCAGCCGGATGATGCAGCACGTGATGATGATCTGTATTGAGGATGCATCTTCATTTAGGGGTTTGGGGAGGAACAAGGTGAACTATCTGACTTTGTGCTCCACGTTTGTGGTAAAAGAAGACACTTGTGTGCATCACTGATGCTGAATCAGCTCATACTTGTACGAAATTCGATCCAATGTGTTTAATACGAACAGACTTCTAGAGGGATTGTTGAGCTAGGATTCCCAGTGACATTGAATAGGAAAAGGTACCATGGTAGTAACCAGCGCGGCGCCAGCCGCCAGCAGCATCCAGATGCGGAACTCGAACAGGCCGAAAAACTTGATGTGCATGTCGTAGAAGGCTTCTTGGTACTGGAATTGAGTCAGTTGGATAGGTCAGGAGGGATTTCGAGGTACTGTAGGTCTGTTGCTGAGTCAGTTGGCGATTGGTCTGGCGCTTTGAGGTGCTAGTTTTCCCCCGCGATTGTAGGTTTCAGTGCGGGATGATATTCCAATGAAATCACCACTGTCAATAATTTGTTCATTATTTTCATAGATTAACAATATTCATTGAGATTAGTTGTGATTAGTTGCTCACATCCCTGGTGACAGCCGGTCGCTCGTCCCACTCGATGACGATGAGATCGCTCAGAGATGGTTGCTTGGTCGAGTCGGGGTCGAGGGCAGCCTGAAATGAATCAGTTTGCGATTCACGGTCTGTGAGAACGGAGTGCTGTAGCTTCGAGTGCTGTAGCTTCGAGTGCTGTACTAATAGCTGTTGTACTAATGACCATACGAACGGAGTAGTGAATGCGGTCAAAATTGAGCAATGTGCGCACCGTTGCATCGATTGGTGTAGTTGCAGTAGTTGCAACAGTGGTAGTGGACGGCGGGTAGAGCGTTGGCCGCGCCGGTGGTGCAGTGAAGAAGAAATCATTCTTGAAGGCGGCCGTGGGAATCGGTGCCATCGACTACCGTAATCCGGCACTGCGAATCGCGTACTGATTTATTATTGGAAAAAAGTAGCGCTCGATTGAGCGAGAATAGCCACTGCAAAGACGCGCGGGCCGCCGATCCCAGGGGAGAATGGGAGACGGGCAACGGGGCTCAGTCTATCGATATTGCGTGCTCTCTCACTCTATCTGACCGACAAGGGGTCATGGGAAATGGAGAGAGCTTGACCAGTGGTTGAGACGAGGATTGCGAGAGAAATGGCGCGGAAAGTTGAGGAATGAACCCGCGCGATAGCCCCTGGAGATGTCTAGAGGGAGGAGGATTCGTGTCACACGGAGGGAACAAGAGCCTGGCATTTAAAATCTGAAAATCCTGAGAGATTGAGAACAGAGAAAAGAGGGAGCTGATTTATGACGGAGATGGAGCAATTATCCGCCTGGTTGTTGTTCTAGAGAAGATGAATCACCGGGAATAGAGCACTTGTTCGAAGTGCGGAATCTAAAGCGTGATATGTGCGTTGCAACGAACTGTGGTGTACCGCTCCAACTTGGAATCAAGCTACTCCGAACTTGCCTCCAAGCTTGATGACAACTTGGAGCAGCACACCAGAAGAGGTTGATATGCATTTTCGTATTGTTGTGATACCGGGAATCCCCATATGTTACCAGAGCTCTCTGAGATCCCGAGGAATGATATTTGTGGCTTGTTTTTGATCCGGCAGAGTGATGTTATCCCGTGAGTGAGCCGTGCTCCCCAGGGGAGGGCACAGACATGAGAAATGGCCTCTTGGGGGTGGATGGGAGGAGAGCAGTGACTCTGTGCAACGCATCTGTGCCGGGGTAGAGAAGGGGAGAGAGCTTGGAGAAAGGAGAGACTGGTGCTCTGGTATGTGCAACGCATCTGTGCCGGGTTAGCGAAAGCGAGAGAGCAGGCGAAAACGAGAGGGTGCAGGCCACATGTCTTTTGGGCTCCACGGAGACATGAGAATAGAGGCGGAGCCATGATTTTGAGAGAGCGATGTGTCACGGGGTTTGGTGCCAGGGCTGGGTTCTGAGAATTCGAACCTGGACTGTTGGTGATCCGGCGCATTGTAGAATGACTACCTGATTCGTGAAACTGGCTCCCCAATTTCATAAGGTTGTCTTTGAAGAATTACTCAATTTCTGGCCTTGTGATTCCGCGCATCACTGAGTGGTTACTTGACTTGCGATTCGGGGTTTTTCGATTTCGCCTTTTTGGATTGTTCAGTAATAACGTTCACATTCTTTACTTTCTTTTCATTTAATTAATTAATTAAGAAATCTAATTCCTCTTCCAGGTCGTGATCGATGCGTTTCGCACGATCAACCCGCAGGCGATGGCGCTCAACCAGGAGCCGCGGCAGACGACCTCCAACCTGGGCCATCTGCAGAAGGCGTCCATCCAGGTACGGTAGCACCGCTTGATTGGATCGAGGACTGGGTTTATTGTTGGGTTATAGTAGGATGAGTACTGCAGAAGGCGTTCATCCAGGTATACGGTGGCACGGCGAGGGCGGATCGAGGACTGGGTTTATTGGTGGGTCACGGTAACAAATGATTGTTGATTCAGGCGCTGATCCACGGCCTGAACCGCCACTACTACTCGATCCCCATCGCGTACAAGTGCCACGACCTCGAGCAGAAGGTACGGTAGAGGGAGGGTTACGGTAGAATATCGATTCCCTGAATCAGGGATGATACGGTAATCGGGTAGCGAAATATCGATTGATTCTCTTCAGATGCTCCTCAACTTGCACAAGCAGTCGTGGATGGACTCGATTCAGGTTTGTTTATATTTTTGGAATGTACTGTGGAGAAGTCACTACTTGAAGCTTCGAGCGCGTCTTATATTTAACTATCGCAACGTCGATGTGGCGTGGTTCCGTGAAACATTTCCTCGTGTTTGTATAACTCTACGCTCTGACAGTTTGTTGATGCTGTAAGACTAGAGTCGTTAGAATTGCACTACCTAACCTTGCTCCTCCATTGCAGGTGGAGGCGTTCTCCAAGTGCTGCGGCCAGAACAAGTCGGGCATGCAGAGCATGCTCAAGCTGGCCAAGAACTACAAGAAGGTGAGCAGTTTGTTCTTGATTATTGGGAAATCAGGAGTTTGAATGACCAAACTTATTTGAACAGCAAGAGTGTTTTTGAAAGAGTGCATGGGAAACCTGGCATTTTGGTATCCTGCGAAATTCTCAAATATGGTAGATGTAGTTCGATGGTAATAGGGTTAATAGGGACGGAATAAATTCAATTAACTATTCTTGAGCACAGCACAAGATGCAATATCTATATTTTTTTGTATTTTAATATTAATTAATTAATTAGTTAATCAATAAATCCATTCTGCAGGCGCTCGAAGAGGAGGAGAAGATGACGGACGAGGAGCTGGCGATCAAGAATGTCGGCAAGCAGGACCCGAAGAGGCATCTGGGAGAGGAGGTACGGTAATCAGGGGAGTATTACGGTAGTCAGATTATTGGGGGGCGATCAAAACGCCAACGATCAAAACCCCAACGGGGTCATAACTCGGTTGCGAACGGACCTACAGCAATAAATATTGTATCATTGTTATCAGTTAAGTCATACGGTATTTTCACTACCGTAATCGTCGAGAATCGCGAACTGATTTATTTTCAGTTTAAAAAAATCAGTTCGCGATTCCCGACGATTACGGTAGTGAAAATACCGTATCCCTCCGCTGATAACAATGGTACAATATTTATGACCCTAGGTCAACTCCCAACTGAGTTATGACCTCGTTGGGGTTTTGATCGTTGGGGTTTTGATCGCCCCCCAGATTATTGATTGCTCGATCGGGGAATGGGGTGTTAGTGAAAGAGGGTTGCGGTAAAGGGATAATCATGCCGATTTCATGCCGCGTTGATTGGTTAAGTGGTGTATGGGCTGTGAGTGGGAATCCGATCGCGATGCATCCGAAAAAAAATGTAAAATCGTCACGGTGATACTCTGCTACCCATTTAGTTCACATTCCGTGAAAGATCTTTAGTTTGTTGAGTTGAGCCTTGATCTCTCCAAAACAAAAATCAATATTCTCAGGTGAACGAGCTGCTGTCGGACAACATTGTGCAGAATCTGGCCGCCATGCTGGATACCGTATCCTTCTCTCGATCGTGAACTGACGGGCTACGGTAGCTACAGTACTCCACCACACCACCACACCACTCGGTCTCCATCCATTGTCAATTCCCCCCGTCTCGTTTCTTACTTCCCATTCGGTATTACCCGCTTGTTCGTTCCGCTGATCTACCAGACCTTTTAATACACAATTTCGTAATTATTTATTGTGCAAATCGGTTACCAGAAACACACGTAATTTATTGTGAGCCCCCTCTTTCGATTTCTTAAAATGTTTGCACAAAATTATTTTCTACTCTGTAAATGTTGTGAAGAGCGTGAAGTTGTTTGCAGAGATAAATGGTTGAAAATTGGAGGTGGTTGAGAATACAGAAACCCGAGGAAAGTTCCTCAGCACAGCTTATCTCACTAGAAGGAATGTTGTCAGTGATGGGTCAGAATAGATAAGGATCTTGGGCATTCACATTGATTGTGTGGAGCAATGGTTTGCAGTGCTCAAATATAGGGTTTCATTTTTTTTCGATTTGCGGTGAAGCAAGTACCTAGGCAGGAGAGAATTTAGTGTTTTCACGAAAGACTGAATCGTAGGTTTCCCAAGTGTGAGCCCCTGACTCTCCAAGCTCCTTGTATTCCTTGTAATGATTTATTTTTTCCTTCTCTCACTTCCTCCTCCTTCCTCTGGTAGATTCTATTCCTTGTTAGTCGTCGCGAGCGGTTCCCTCTCCATTTCTCTCTGATGGAAAGCGGTTTCCCCTAATACCCCTCGTCTCTGCCAACGACTCATCAAGAGGAATCCCTATCCAAGCCGGAGTGGTCACCGTGTGATGGGTATGACCTACTAAGATGTTTGGTCCCTCGGATTCTGGGCTCAATGATTCTCGCTCAAAGATAGATCATTCGACCCTGGAGGACTCAAGCTCAAAGAAGAATCTAGAACACGCCTGGAACCACTTCCAATCTAGTGAGATTCCTCCAACGAGCGATGCCATCGAGTCCATTCGCGGTTCGGAAGATCGGAGCCCTTTCTCCAGCCATCTAATGGGTCTGCGACAAGGAAAGAAGACCGATCCCCCACCCCGAACCTGGCCGAATGACTATCAAATGAGAAGATCCAAATCCCTTCCTGATACCCATCTTGATCTGCGCTTCTAAAGCGACACAGATAAATCCTGTATCCTGTATCCTCTGGTATTTGAATCAATCATATTTCACTCTAGTCTTGTGTGCTCCAATTGATTGCAAAACAACTCTGCAGGTATGCAGCGCGGGTCGTTCATCCGGCAGATCCTACGCCGCGTCGACTGGGTACCGGTGAGTGCGGGTTAAAAAATACGAGTGTCTTTATTTAAAATAAATAAATAAAGACACTCGCACGGCTTTCATTGTGGTTCATGCTTGTAAAGGTGGCGCAGATAGTGGTATTGTAGTAGAGAAACAGTGAAAGATGCAGGTCCTGTTAGTTTCCAATGTGAATTTGGGCCATGGTGAGTGTATGTTCCAAAGTTTGGTGAAGTAAGAAGACGATTGCTAGGAATGATTCGTACGGGCTTAGTGACTTAAAAAATACAAATTTTCGATTAATGACTATGCTAATGCAAAATGGCGGCCTGTTGGTGTACTCATTACGAAACGTCGCCTAGTCGAAATTTGAGTAGAAACGAAAAAGTAGTAATCGGTGCCCTCCCAGGTGGCCGACAAGTGGTGCATCCATTAGGAAAGCTCGCCTAGTCAAAATTTGACAAGAATCGAGAAATTAGTAATCGTCGTCCTCACCACATACAACTCTCAGGTGGCGGACAAGTGGTGCCGCGTGTCCATCATGGGCGCCGACCTCTCGCCCGAGGCCCTGCAGAAGGAGGAGTCGGAGCGGGAGCGCGTGGTGGTGCTCATGATACCAGGTACGGTAGATATATTATCGATTTTTGGCCCGAAGTTATCTATCAAACATGATGGAGTTGCATTTGTCTCGACTTTGACAAATTACGAACTAGATAATTTTGTGCAGCTCAAATGGTATTGAAGGACGTGTGAATCGTTGCGTACAATTGTAACAAAATAAATCACAAAATAATATAAAATGTTTGGAATGAAGGGGGGGGGGATTACTTGTTTGACCATTGCACAAAATTCGTCTGGAAACCCGGCGATGCACTTGATGCAGTATCATTACTATGTGTGCAGCGAAAGTGGAACTGATTAATCAAATATTATTAATTTAAAACATAAAAGTAAATGCCTCAGGCAATCCCGGCAACGAGGGCTTCTACGCCGACTTTGGCGAGCGACTGCTCAAGAACCTGATCGCGAGAGATGAGAGGGCGGGAGGTAAGGAAGATGAATCCAGATAGGACTCCAAGATGTCTCCATCTTGGTTATTACGAGCTACTGTGTCAATTAAAATCTAAAAAAATTTGTATGCGGAATTGTCATCAACTTTCGGAAGTGTAAAAGTTTCACTAATGAAGTCGGTGCTTCAATGCGATCATAACATAGGAGGTATTTGTAAATTTGTGATGCGAACGGGATGTTTTTTTCTAAACAGCTAAAAAGTGAATTTATCAATCTCTGGCATTCTGTGGTATACGGTAGCATACTATACTCAGGCTCGATCGATCGAACGTACCTCTTCTACACCGTCTCCCACCTGAACCACGTGGCGCTGCCGGCCGAGCTGGATGGACACGCCGGCGCCCTCAAGGCGAATGGTGAGGGCGACGATTACTAGTTTAGAAAACCCTGTCGAATTTTGAACAGGCGAGGTTTGCAAGGGAGCACACCACGTGGTGAATTTGGTGAATTGATGCTACGGTGAGAGTTAAAAGCCAGGGAAGTCATTGAGATGCAATTTGTCTTGTGCATGCTCTTATAAAAAGATACAACTAAAGAGGCTGCTGTACTGCTATGCGACGTTTACTTATTTCTCAAATCTTGTTAAATGTTGACAAGACGACGTTTCCTAACGTCTACACCACGCCTATCCTGCAGACCGCTTCCAGCTGGACGCGCAGATGATAGGGGCGTGTAGTGTGCTAGAAGACGACGTATGCTACTTTTACGATTCCATTCAAAATTTGACTAGGCGACGTTTCCCACTCACCACACCACGCCTACTTTGCAGACCGCTTCCAGCTGGACGCGCAGGTACAGCACAAGCTGAACTACGTGCGCGAGCACCTGCCGCACGCGACGCGCGTGTATCTGATGGGCCACTCGATCGGGAGTTATATGATGCTGAGGTACGGTAGGGGTACGGTGGAAGTACGGTAATCAATCGTAGACTGATTTTCTAAAATACGAAACGAATGCGTTTGAGAGGAACTCGATCGGGAGTTACATGATGCTGAGGTACGGTAGGGTACGGTAGAAGTATGTAGGCGATCGTAAACTGACTTTCTGAAATGCGGTAGGAATGAGTTAGAAAGGCCTCTCGATCGGGAGTTACATGATGCTGAGGTGTACGGTAGGAGTACGATAGATCGATAAGGCAGAAGTACGGTAGCGAGTTGGGGATACGGTAAAACGATTCGGGAGTGCTCAGTTTGAAATTGAAGCGGAATTCCTACTTTTCCGGTTGGTGATGTAGTGTTGCTGTAAATGTTAAAAGGCAATCATTGGCTTGCTTTTACGATTTTTGGCAGTTCTACTTTTGCACCAACCCAAATAACAACAAGTCGTCTACTGCAGGACGTAAGATGTCAGATGTATCCAGCTTGCTAATCAATTATCGATTACTCACTCCAGGATCCTACCGTACCTCGTGGACGACTTCCACATCAAGGCGGCGCTCGCGCTCTTCCCGACGGTCGAGAGGATGGCCGTCTCCCCGAATGGACTAAGGCTGAGGAGAGTGCTGGCGGTGAGTACAGTAGATTACGGTGGGAAGGAGTACGGTAGATTGGGATTCGGTAGAAAAGTCATGAGTATTGGAGGTAGTTTGTTTTGTCCTATAGCGAGAACGGATAACATATTGGTGCATAGGTCACCACGCCGCCGGCGACCCCCATGACCCCGGGTTCATGGTGGGGAAGGTCCCGCCAAGGGGGTTCATAAAAAATCGATCAAAAGTACCGTATACCGAAGTGTGTTACAGTAACCAGTAATGTTACAGTAATCCGAAATACCGTAACCCGGGAATCGCGAACTGACTTTTTTTTCAAAGTGTGAGATATGCATTTGATATTTGGTCAGTTGTGTCTACCGTACCCAGGCATGTTACAGTAACCCGAGATACCGTAATCCGGGAATCGCGAACTGATTTTATTTACAAAATGTGTTTTAAAATTCGGTTCC
>LS496985.1:237134-254135 GCA_900490845.1 Pristionchus japonicus
TCTTTGAACGAGAATCATCGAGCCCAGAATCCGAGGGACCAAACATCTTAGCAGGTCATACCCATCACACGGTGACCACTCCGGCTTGGATGGGGATTCCTCTTGATGAGTCGTTGGCAGAGACGAGGGGTATTAGGGGGAACCGCTTTCCATCAGAGAGAAATAGAGAGGGAACCGCTCGCGACGACTAACAAGGAATCAGGGTACGGTATCAATACAATATCGATTGTCAAGGGTACAGTATCAGTACGGATTCTTCAATTTTTCACTTGTTATGCTGCAAGAGGGGCACAATTCTACGGAATTCGGCGTTCAGGACCGGGAACCGGCTATTAGCACCGGCTTCCGTCTTTCAGATCCGGAATCCGGCAATAGATCCGGAACCGTCTTTCAGATCCGGCAGCCGGCAACTAGTACCTGTCCTGGCCACATTTCTCGTCGCGCGCTTCTCGCTCGGCTTGGTCGCGCGCTCGCTCATCGTATTGTCCACGATCGTGTCGTCCTCGGGCTGCAGGACGTTGGCGCGAGGGCGCGGCTGCGGGACCTGAGAAGGGTACGGTAGGCGTACGGTAGGAGTACGGTAGATCGATAATCGGGTTACGGTAGCGGTACGTTAGGGTTATGAGAAATCGATAATTTGGAAACGGTAGGTTATTGCAAGGGTATGGTATATGTACGGTACCTCGGGGAACTGCTCCTCGCTGCTGTCCAGTCGGTCGTACACCATGTCGTCCATGTTCGGGTCCACAGTCTCGAGCGTGTTCTGGAGGGAAAGGGGTACGGTAGGATACGGTATCGTCAGTTATCGATTGAAAGGAGTACGGTAGGGAGAAACGGTACCTGATCGACGATGTCCGTGTGCTGCTTGCTCACGTTCGTCTGCGGGATCACGGAGTCGACGAAGATCTGGAATACGGTAGGGTACCGTAATCGATTGGGTACGGTAGATATCGATTGGAGTACGGTAGTTATCGATTACCTGCGTCACGTTGATGGGGTTGAGCGAGACGACCTGCGCGTTGTTCTCGAAGACCTCGGGCGAGTCCCTGAGATTATGGTAGGATACGGTATCGATTGGATTACGGTAGCTACAGTATCCTTACTGCTTCTCGTCGGCCGGCTTGTTGGGCACGGCCTGTCCGGAGCCGCTGCCTTCCTCTTCCTTCTTCTTCTTTTCTAGAAATAAGTCAGTTGTCGGTTCGCGACCGGGATTCAATTTCCGGCTCCGGTTACCGTACCTATCTGCATGGCATCGCTTTTGTCCTCGATGCACGTCTTCTCCTTGTGCGAAGACTCGGGCTCGACTTGCGCAGGAGGCCGGTCGGGTCCCTTCTGGAGAGAATTACGGTAAGATGGGGTACGGTAGGATACGGTATTGATTACTTTGGTAAAAGGGTGACGTAGATGCACAATAAGTGGATGACGAGTGAGCTCTTGCGCATTTACGATGAACCGCGGCCGCTGCAACAGAGGGGTACGGTAAGTGGTCGATGACTACCGTACTTCACCGACTGCAGTACCGTACCCCGCTGCTGCAGGACCCAACCATCGATTCGTACAACCACGATCTCTAGTTCGACTACCTTCAGCAATCAACCGTAACCCTCTTACAGAGCTCAGCGGAGTACGGTAATGCAATCGATGAAGTACGATATTCAAAGGTTACGGTTCAGGGTACTGTAGGAGGATTACGGTTGCTTGCTGAGGAGTTCATAAACAGGCTACAGTACCCCGGATACTGTAGCAGGGTACGGTAGCGATCGGATAGATTACGGTACTGACAGCGGGCGCCGATGAGATCTTCTTCTGCGAGAGGTCGGCCTTCTTTTGGGTGGGCGTCGCGCGGACCGAACTCGCTTTCACCTGGAACAGGGTCAGTTATCGATTGGAGACTACGGTAGGTAGAGTACTGTAGTCAGTTATCGATAGGGGAGTACGGTAGACATACCGTAGCCACCATGGGTCGGCCCTTCTTGTTCTTCGGAAAGCACATCGTCCAGAGATCAAAGATCAGCAGCGGACATGGGAGGGAGGGGCGGAGCGAGAGAGGACGAGAGGGAGAGACCGCGGCTTGCGAGTGTGCGTGAGTAGAATGGGGGAAGGAGTAGGAGAGGGAGGAGAGGGGGGGGGGGAGAGAGAGGAGAGGAGTGAAATGCAGATTTCGGATCAACCGAACGAGAGATCACGTAGAATGAAGAGTACGAAAATGTGCTTATCTATCAGCTTCATTGAGAGGATCTGAGAGGATTTGACGTGGAATGAAGAGACGTACTACGTTATGATAAGGGAAGAGAGCAAGAGAAATGATGAGACCAGCAGCTTACAAAATGCAAAACGCAAGAAGTGTGAGAAAGACAGAGAGAGGGATCTCTAACGCTCCAGCAGCGGAAGACAACATGTCTCTGGTAGTATAGTGGTTAGTATCCGCGCCTGTCACGTGCGAGACCCGGGTTCAATTCCCGGCCAGAGAGAATCTTTTGCTATTTATCTTGATCAATACTCTAGGAGTAGCGGAAGTAGTTTGTTTTCCGTCAGTTGATACTGTCAATAGGATCGTAGCGTGCCACTACGTAACCACTTGACGTGAAGATGTGTTTGTGAAATTCCTATTGAATGCGCTGAACACATGTTGTTCAAGTAGAGCTCGCAATACCTGTAATCATCTCTCCATTTTACATCACTCTAACCGGTGAGAAAGCGCGGGTTTTGAACTTTACAATGGAAAACAATAAGAGTAGATTGTCCACATAGCAGTACCGTCGGAGACCACTCCCTGTCTTTTCTTTCATAGCACATGCTTACACTCTTCATTTTGCCTTATCTCTCGTTCTGTCTGACAAGTAAGGATGCAAGATGTCGAAGGTTAGAACAGCCCTATCATCAGTTCTACATTCGTACAAGATCAGAAAAGGCGAGAGAGCATGCAAAATGAGGAGAGTCAAACCATGGCTCTTTTCTTTCTCCTCCCACCTCACTCTCTTCATGGGTATCATCATCGTGATAATCACTATCACTTTCCCTCTCCGTTTCTCCTCATTTCCTATCCCTCGACTGGATTTCGTTTCGCGTATCTTTCGCTTCCTTTAAGTGCTATTTCGCCTCGCTTTTCGTTGGAAATGAGGCCGTTGGGAGTGTGAGGATATTATCGATTGATCGTGCACTAATCTTGGGTTTCTGGCCTTCATTCCCCGAGTATTTTTCCCTATCATCCTCATTCTCAGACTAGCATTTCATTTAGAGCTGTCCAAAGTCGGAAACCGAAGAACCGTATGATCATGCATTAATCTTCTATTTTTTGTCAATTACTCGAAGCTAGACCGCAATCGAAGAAGTTCCGATTGATCTCGAGATGGTTTTAGAATTACGTTGTTCTTATTTTCACGACAACGGTTAGTGATGAAGGAGCGTCCATTTTCTTTGAACTTGCTTTCCGGCTCGTGATAGCAGAGTTAATCCCGCAGCTCGGTTCTACTAACAGCTATCATCAGCAGGGGAGAAGAGGTACTTTTTTCCGCCGTTTCCGGTGGATCGTTGGGAAAGAGCAATACCCCGTTGATCACTCGTGATCATCATTAGTTCGAAAAAAGAGGGCACTTCTTTTGATTTCACTCACTGCCTCGCTGTTCTGACAGTCCATGGAACTTTGCCGACTATCGAATTAGCAGATTCTCAGCAGATCAAAGGGCGGGCGATTAATCTTGATTAGGAGGGCGCCTAAATTGGAAGGTTGAGAAAGTGAATGGCGAATGTTGGCACCACAGTGGCACCATAGTGCGATATCTAAAGAAGAATGGTCCCGACTTTCCTGCTCAGCGTTTTTTTTCAAATTCCTGATAAATACTGATACTAATAGTGACAGTGGCTCCCACTTGGCGGATTTCTTTTGAGAATCGTTCGAGAAATCACCGAAGCGTAATGCGATGATTGGTTGCGTTTAGCAGTTGATCTCTGCAGGAAGTTTTCGTGATTTGTTTCCTGGTTCCTTGTTGATTTTTCAGTCTTCTTCCTCTCTGCATACGAAGATTCGTAGACTGAAAGGATTGAGAGGATTTAGAGTGATGGGATTTTCGTGGTCTTTCAAGCACTAAACAAGCTGCTCACTGGTCAAGATTAGCTAGAGATTCACTCTCTCCATTCCACTGACTTTCTAGCAAGCCAGACTGAGCCCTAGAGCATGTGAAACTGAGAGAGCTAGATCATCCAGTCTGCCCCGACCATAAGCTACTTACCCCCTCGGAGATAATGAAAGCACTAGAAAATTAGAGGGTGATCCTCTCATTGAGAGTGTGTGAGTGTCGGACACCCAGAATTGAGTCACTTCACCACTTCATCTACTCACCCGAAATCCGCGCCAAATCAGGATGTTCTAGATGGAGATGGAAATGAGCGCACAATCTGCTCTCTGGAGTCCTCTTGTTCTCTGAAAGGCTAAACAGATTGAGAGAGCATGCGGAATTGAGAGAGTCCAAGGCGGAGACGGGGAACGCGAAAGTGGTGCTTCCTGCATCCATCTCCGTAATTAGCGCCTTTGAGCGGCACTCTGTTGGATGCACACCGTTGAATAGTAATCGACGGAGTGAGAACCGTTGTCATATTCCGACTCGGAAAGAGTTCGGAAAGCAAGAGTTGCTCTCCTCATTTCACACGCTCTCTCACCGGTCAGAGTGGCGAGAGAGCGCGCAGAATGAGGAGAGTCAACTCTAGTTATCTAGAACGCAGTGTGTCTACTGCAATCCACCCACTACTCAAAGGTGTTCGCTCCCTCACGCACTATTCACCGGAAACCCTGACCACTCCATCTCCATCGGATTTGCATTGACCAGTCTCTCTAACTCGGGCGTTTTCTAGCCGGACAGGGCGAGCGAGAGAGCATGGGAAATGGAGAGAGCCTGAAGAGGGATTTGCACACATTCGCCACCTTTAGAGTGGAGATGGAGTGTGAAAGGGGATTGAGAGAGTGCGCAAGTGTTCGGTGCGGAGGTTGCAAGAAGGATTTGCAATCACTTGCAGTATAATGGATTGGGCGATTCTTGTTTGACGAAGATTTTCTCTTTTCAGTTTACACTCATTTTCGAATGAATTTCTTATGACTGCGAGATCGAAATATCAGTGGTGCTGTGAAAGAGCGTTCCTTTTCTCGGAAGAACTCACAAGTTGAATTATTGTGGCTCGATGTTGGTCAGATGTCATTATTTCACTACTAAATCTTGAATTTATCCCTAATTTTTCCCACTTCACGTCGCGAAAGTGTTAAATTTTCTCAACTGAAGTCTTCCCAATTTCGCCTCTAGTCTCTGGAGTTCCGAGCCCACCCTGCAAAGTGCGCAACATGTGGGGCTCGCCGACTCATTGGGTGGCTCCATTTACAATGGCGTCGGCCCACTCTCTTCATTTACCATGCTCTCTCACTCTGTCTAGCCAGCGAGAGAGTGTGGGAAACAGAGAGAGTCTTGAGATGGGAGCTGAGTAATGAATGAGTAGCTGCCAGTATAATGACTGGGTGGACTGATGGAGATGGATCACGATACGTAGGCTTTGGAGCTTGCTTAGGTACGGTATCTTTGGATACGGTAACGGTTGCGTACTGCAGCACGCTGTAGACTATGTTTTTTTAAAACTTTTAAAAACACTTTTAAAACTACTTCAAATGTCTTCTCTCACGTTGATTCTTACATCAATGGTAGATACAATCCTAGCCAACCTGAATCGATCGAAACCGTTTGCGATCTAAGTGTGAGTGTGTGCAGTTAGGACTAAGTGCTATGTGCTAAGTAGGGTCCGAGAGGCCGAGTGAGATCTTGAGCAACTCTCCCACACAAAGTGGCTCAAACTGCGTGCACTCTCTCGATTTTGCACACTCTCTCGCCTGATCAGCCCCTGACTTCGCGTGGGCGGGCTACTGGAGTAGAGCCAGCCGGGTGACGATGCGCTCTCTCACTTTTGCCTTGTCTCTAACCGTTCTCTGACCTCTCTGCGCTCTCTCACTTTCGCACACTTTCTCGCCGCTCCCGATTTGGCGCCTGATAGACATCGCCGCTACTTAGCATGGGGCGGATGGTAGGGGCGATAGGGGCGAGATAGCGTGGAGAAGGGAGAGAGCGCAGAGAGGAAGAGGGGCAGAGGGGAATGGTAGTTGGTAATTTCCGAGAGCCGTATGCGAAAGTATTCTTCCTCCTCCTACTCCCCGCTCTCAACCCACCACTCAACCCCTTCCACTTTTCAACCACCGCTTGACCATTTAACCATTTAGTAGTGCGAGGTGCTTCTTTGAGTATCAGTACGACTCTTGTACGATTCCGCAAATGCTTATTCGTGAATCCTTCTCGCTCGCTCTCATTGTCAGTGAAATTGCCCAGTCTTCCAGACTCTCTCAAGATGCCAACTCATCTGTTAGTGATCTAACATTTATACCTTTTTTTGTTAGCAACTGCTAGGTACGGTATTTCCTGATTTTCCCATCGAATTTGTCCCTCGATTCCCCAAGTCAAAGGCAGTTAGCGGGCGTCGTTTAGGACGATTTGTGGACCATCGACTCTCTCCATTTCACGTACTCTCTCGCCCTCTGAGAGCGAGAGAGTGTGTGAAATGGAGAGACTGAGACCATTTGGGGACTAAATGTGGTGGACGGGTAATGATCACGGGAAAGGGGCCAGGGAAATCGGAGAGTTTCGTCCTTCACTTCCTTGAGATTTGAGCGAGTCGCAATGCAAAAAGTGACAAGAATGGAACGTGCTCTCTCAAATGTCCATGATCTCTCGTCAGATTAGCATTTTCCACCAGAAAACCCGAGTGAATAGGCCATCCACTTGTTCCCAGAGCTAGAGATTTGAGTGAGTCGCAATGCAAAAAGTGACAGGAAAGAGGTAGTTTAGCATTTTTCTGCTCGGAAGACCACAGAATAGGTAAATGGGGAGCGCTACTTAGCCTCCTGCACCCTTTCATGGGGTCAATGCCTCACCGGTCTTCTGTCTCACCGGTCTCTCAATCGATCAGAATGGCGAGAGTGTGCGTGAAATGAAGAGACGACAACCCGTTTATTGAACTCTATGTAGTCCCCAACCCAGTTCCTCCCCGATCGTCTCAAGGTTCTCACAATACCAGCAGCTCATTAGGCCGGATGGCAGCTAATTTTGCGGGCCCTGAGGGCATAGTCAAGTGTCCTCAGGACCCCCAGAGCAAGATTATTAAGATCCTCGTGCTCTCTCCATTTTGCATGCTCCCTCGCTCTTTCTGATGAGATGGAGAGACGGGAACAGTGCCCAGTCTTAATGAGAACCACTTCTGAGGTTATTGTGGTTCCGCTATTGGATTTACTGGTGCCAGACGGCGGACTGGTGTTCTTCCTTCAATCTATGCAATTGCCCTTCTTATTATTAGTGTCATTGAATGTCTGAAACGTCACCTGGGAAGAGCGTAAATGAGCGCCATTTCGTTAAAATTTATTGACACCAGACTGTTGTTCATTGAGTGATTCTTCATTCATTCCATTGGCCTCTTTTCGGACTTACTTGCTTTCATTGATGGCTGAAACTCATCTCTTTTCTTGATTGCCTGAGAATAGAGCGCGCGTTCGATAGTACAAGTTGTGTTTCACGCTATCTTGAAGTTCATGTGTTCGCTGCGACACCAATAGGTCAGCAAATTCACGGAGTCAACAAATTACATTGCTCCTCCAGGTTTCTAAACCTTGTTTTGTGAATTTCATACGCCTCAAGACGGCTGAAAATATGTTTTCTCTCTCATTCTGACACCCCCTGAGTTGCGTGTTCCTTCCCAGGCAGTCTATCAAGTGGCTTAGCATGCTTGTAAAAATGAAGCCGCGTCTCTCCATTCTCCACGCTCTCTCACAGTTTAGAGAAGTGTCGGAACTTTTGTCTTCCCTTCCTCCCCCTTTTTGCTTATTATTTCTTTCGCGCTGCGCCGCTTGTTTTCGTGATCCCGACGCCATTCTTAGCTGTAGTTAGAGCTGTTTTCGACGAGAGTGGCAGTTCGGTTCTCTTGCTTATGCATTATGTCTTGCTTTCGCAGCTTTGCTAGAGACTGTCATGCCCAGTAACGTACTGCGCGTGTGGAATCGCTGTACTGCTTTTATCTTGTAGGAGATATCATTGAGTGGGTAAACCATCAACGATCAGCATTCATTTATTATTGACCCTAATGGATCACCATTCCTTGAACGGTCCTCAGTTCTCTCGCTCTCTGAATACTTTGATAAGCGAGAGAGCACATGATATTGAGCTCATCAACATTATCAGTTCCGATTACTGATAATCTATGCGAGTTATTGACCCTAATGAATATCAGCAGTTTGAAAGGATGAGTGATATGAGCGAGATAGCACGGAGAATGTAGAGAGTCAGGATTCATCAGTGCTGCTGTAATCATTCTTGTAATCAGTAGCTGATGAGAATAAGCATAAGTGGTGCGATTATCAACCGTTCATTGAACGGTTCCCCATCTCTTTCTCGGGTAAGCGAGGAAGCGAATGATATTGAGTTCATCAGCATTATCAGTTCCGATTAATGATAATTTATGCGAGTTATTGACCCTAATATCAGTGATACGAGCGAGATAGCACGGAGATTGGAGAGAGTCGGCTTTCTATCATGCGCCCGAGATTAGTGGCTATCAGCTGTATTCAATTGTGAGTAAATGCCTGGTGATAAGGCGCTCTCCTCTTTTCTCACCGCGTTTTTACCTTCTTTTTCAGTTCCGACATTCAATGTTTAATTACCGAGTTGAGTTGTGTTTCATCCGGGCCATATGATTTTAGGATGCAAAATTATGTTGTTTGTTGATGCAGCAGTTTTCGAAACAACCATCAATATTCATTCAACATCCAATCGGTCTATACTTCTTGTTATATTTTCCACTCTGGCTTACCAGATCGCTGAGGACTTCGACTGAAATATTCTTGGACTCTATTGCCCAATTATCGCCTAATTCCCGGTCTCCGGTCCTCATCTTTCTAAGACTAGGAGAAATAATTGTGGCTCCCCCCCCGGTTACTTGATTATTCGAGAGACGGCCGTCTTACCGCACGCTTGGGTGGGCTCTGTGAATGAGGAGAGAGTAGATCAGTCCCCCGCTCTCCCTTTAGGGCCCGTTGTAGTCTCTGCAACCAGAGCGGCAGTGTTCTCCGTGACCAGAGTATCGAAATCATATTCCTTTCTTCATTCATAGTCGGAGCTGCCTTGTATAGAATTAATCGATGGACTGACTTTTATGACCCGTTGTAGTCCATCTCTAGTGTTTGGAAACCCATGTCTTTCGTTCGTTCATAGTGGGAACAGCTCATGAGAATGAATGAGGGGGGGGGGGGATCCGGCTCCCCCTTTAGGGTCCGAAGTAGATAGTATCCACAGCCAGAGTTTGGAATATCTTGTTCCTTGTTCGGCCTAAAACTATCGTTAGCGATATCGAGTGAAATTTGGAGGGATCACTCGTATCTACTGAAATACGCATTTTCCACCGAAACGAATGCTTGTTTTGATCAAAGAAGCCCCGTTTAGAGGGTTCCACTGCTTGATTTCGAGGTGTTTTGAGGTATTGCCGGGCTTCTGATTAGGGTTGTTGTGATCGTTTTCGACCGTGGAACGAATACCTTGTAGAGTCGTCGTCTCTTCATTCTGCACACTCTCTCGTCACTCCGACCGACGAGAGAGTGAGCAAAAGAGACGGCGGAACGTATTTCGAACTCGGATACCTTGTGAGCGGAGTGATTCTCGTGGATACTTCACTGGTCAGTGAAGTCTAACCATGTGCTTCATACTCTCGAAGTTGCTTTGAGTCACTGTCCTCGTTATTCATCATGTTCACTTGTGCTTCACCGCGCGAGTATTGGACGATTCGAAAGGCTAGTTTGATTCCCCTTCTCCTACGTAGAAAAACCATAAAAGAAGAAACAAATTCCAGTCTGTGTCTTCGTGTGTGGTCCACATCCACAAAATTGTCTTTCGCATGCACTTCTTTGATCCGATTGCGATGACTAATATCAGCTAACTGCTATAGTAGGAAGTGAATTCCCTCTTCCTCCTCCTCCTTCCCAGGCTCATCTATCTCCTCTTCCTCCTCATCTATCATCAATCAACACACTTGCATCTCTGTTTCACACGGGGCGAAACACCCTTTCTCACTCTCTCTCGAGGGATAGAAAAGCGAGAGAGCAGGCGAAATCGAGAGAGCGCAGAGAGCCATAGGGCTTCCATCCTCTCTTCATCCACTCTAAAAGAGGGAAAAGAGATTCTGATGTGTCATCCAAGGCATCCATTGCATGTCAAAATACGACTAGCGCGCTAGTGTATGCAAATGAAGTGGCAGCCATGTACGAATTCATTTGGGCACAAGGCTCCGCCCACTTTTTCATTTCGCTGATAATTCCGCTTGACTTCGGCAGTGCTAGATGAATTTTTGGGTTTTCTGATTCACACATTTATGAGGCGTGTTTACTAGCAGTGATAAGCGATTTGGTCTCCACAAAGTTTTGTTAGAAGGTTTTATCGTCAGCGTTGAGAGGATCCTGAAGCCTTCAGTCGCGTGACGTCATCGTATAGGTGTTCTCTAGTACAGATAAGACGTTTCCGGTTTTCACATGTTACCTTCTCTGTCGATTCGAAAAAAGCGAAAGTAGCCACTCGATGTCGCTCTGTACTTTTGTCGAGCGCCGTTTTCGCTTGGCTGAGTCTGATTGGATAATTTTCACGACACTTTTAGTTCTGATCACGATAATTTCGAGACTATGTTTCACTTCCGCTTTCATGCTTATACAATGATTTCTTAGAACTCTCGTTCACTACATATTGCAATCTATGTTTCACCGTATCGTCATTTGTGATTGATCGCCCTTTAGTGAATGATCTGGAGGGATATAGATGAAAATAACTATCAATCGTTCTAAAATCGAATCTTTTTAACAAGTGCTCTAACGAAGGTCGGGAGTGAAAGAATGGGAAGGAATGAGAGGGAAGTTGAGAGGGTAGTGCATAATGGTCATTTGTCAAGCGGCTTAGCGCGCGGAAAGGGAGAGTGGCGAGCACTCTCGAATGAATCCTCTTGACCACTCAATGTTCTTGCCCTTCTCTCCATTCCGTGTTGTTTCTAACCTTCTCTGACTGGCGAGAGATCATGCGAAATTGAGAGGGTAAGCTAAACCACTCGAGAGCCACTGATAGGCCTTTGTCTTTCATGCGCAAGTTCGCAGGGCGGTTCGGAACTATAGTTGCTGGCCAGAACTCTAGAAATAGTGATTGACCAGTACTTCAAGTTCAAGCCTTCAACACCCCGAGATGGGTGGTCAGAAATCGATCTTTTCCTGGAATAGCTTGGCATTATTTGCAGGTGGATAATAGTAAAAATGCCTCCTCTGCTTCATTAGATATTGCCCCGTCTTGCTGCTTTTGTTTTTCGCCTTTCGTTCTCTCCATTTCGTGTTCACTCTCAGGCAGCCTGACTAGGAAGTAGAAATGGAAAGTGAAGCGTCTGCCTGTTCCTGCCTCCTACTATACAGCCATCAAGCACAGTATTGTCTGCCGTTCACTGCAGTAGCAAAAGCAGTCGTTTTCTGACCGGGTCTGTAAAATGAAGAAGTGACGATTGCGTACTCTAGACTCTCTCCATTTTGCACGCTCTCTCACTCTATCCGATCGACGATATGACAACTGTTTTTTTGAGAAAGTCATGCGATGATACGGATATTGGAGGCATCTTGGACTCTTGCATCTTTGATCCTCCTCACTCAGACAATCAAGTCGCTGACTTTCGTTGCCTAGCAATTGTAGAGAGTGAGTCCCCATTTTCCCTCATTTTTTTTTGTTCTCACGGTTCATCCTTCTGGCCAAATGCATTTCCGTTGGGGGTAGAACGTTAATCGTCTAGCATTTCGAGAGATCACCAGCGATTGTTGGCTGGTACATTCTCGAGGCGTTCAGAAGCCCCGAAATTCTTATCCGTACCCCGAAATAATCGAGAAAGTGGTCGGAAATCCGTACGGATTATTCGTAGTAGCCGGCGATTACGGGATGTTGTTCACGACCGGCAATTGGCGTGACCGGAGCCGCGTTATGATGACCTGGCTCTAGCTGGTCAAAGAGAGCGAGAGAGTGTGTGAAAATGAGAGAGTCAGAGAGATGCCCTGAGGCAGTACTGAGATTAGAACGCATCGTTCTGTTCTGGTCAACAGGCTATTTCTGTATTATTTGTCGCAGATTATCGAGCGGCGTCTTTGGCCTACTCTTGATGTAGGCGTGGGCGATTTGGATGCGTGGGCACCGCGTGTTTTCCGGAAAGTTTGAATACATATCTTGGGGGGTTGTAATCCGTGGGAGGTTCTAGCAGTATAAATGTGTTCATTTTGCATGGTTAGTACAGTGTCCATGCTGAAAACCTTGCTGCTTTGCTGGCTGATTCACCATTTGTCAACACCATCCAAGTGTTTCTCGAGTGACCAAACCCACTCCTCGTGCACATCTTCACTAGACTTCCAAATACGGATATTCGTCTCCTCAGTTTACTCACTTTCTCGTCGCTTTGACCGGTGAGAGAGCATTGCGAAATGAGAGACCGTAATTTTTTGCACAGCCTTTTTACGAACTGCTTGTATAGATGACATGCATGCACGATGGATGCGCACAATTCTGCTCTCTCATTTCTCCATGCTCTCTCATTTCTCCATGCTCTCTCATTTCTCCATGCTCTCTCATTTCTCCCTGCTCTCTCATTTCTCCCTGCTCTCTCATTTCTCCCTGCTCTCTCATTTCTCCCTGCTCTCTCACCGATCAGGCAAAGCGAGAGAGTGTGTGAGAAAGCATGCTGGAGGCACTAAAAGCCATCAAGCCACAATGGAGCTGAGTTGTAGCTGGCAAAACAATCTTGAATGGACTCTCTTACATTTCCGTTATCTCTAACCGGTTGGACTATTTCTGCTTTTTCCTTGCAAACTCTTCCGTTCCTTTTCAATCCATTGCCCGTTCGTCTCTCATGATACTTTTCCTTTTTATCTCTCTTCTTGAAATGGATCTTAAGGCGTCTGGCCGGCGAGAGAGCAGGCGATTTCGAGAGAGTGCTGAGTGATCGAAGGAAAGAAAAAAGCCGGACATTGCAGTGGACAGGTTGATACAGAGAGGTGGAGAGAGGGAGAGAGGAAAGGGAAGGGATGGAGAAAAGTCCATTACCGGCTAATGCTCGTGTGCTGTTTTTGCTCGCGCGATTGATTGATTGGATCTTCGTTGATTATTCATATTTTTTCTCGTAAAACGCGACTTCAAAAACATTTAAAATCGTAAAATTGAAAATTCCAGGTAGAAATCAGCAAGTGAGCGCTCAAAGCAACGAAGTGAAGTAGGAAGGAAGCTGAAATGAGGTTAGAAGTTTTAGGCTGAATGATCTTACAATCATCTTGTTAGATTTTGATAAGATTTGATTGAATGTGGAGTGGTTCGAAGGATGAGAATTTTGAGCCGAAAATAGTTTCTGAAGAAAATAGTTTTATGTTATGCTTCAGTGGAGATACTAAGGGCCTAGATTTCAATGTCGGAGAATTCGGCTGGTCAGTCTCTCGAAAAGACGACAATGAATGCATCAATGAATAATAAAAATCAATAAATCAATACCTTGCAGTCGATACCAGCGCGTGGAAGACCTGGAGACGATGCAGATCGATGACACGCAGCAGATGATCGGGGAGGGACGCAGCAAGAGGAGGTACGGTAGGAGTACTGTAGCCGGAATATCGATTTTTTGTCTAATAAGGAGACACCGTAAGAGTACTGTAACTCAGAAGAGTGCGGTTATACAGATTGATGGTAGCGGAAAAATTCTCAGTGAAACTGTCTAGGAAAAGTCATATACGATGCACAGTAAGATGGTATTTGTTGCAGAAACCAGACCAGTGAAAAAACTGTGCATATATACAGTATCGGACAAAAGTTTAGCACCAAAATTCAAATCGTCATAAGTTTCTTCAAACTTGAGATAGAGACTTAAGGTCGGGAGCAATAGATAGGCAATCTATAGGAGAATAAGGTCATATGGTATATTGGAGCAGGTTCCACTAGACTCATTCGCTGCAAATTTTCTGCTGAGGTGTGGTCGTAAATATTTTTTTGAACCTCGGAGGATTTAGCCCAGAAGCTCAAACGTTCTCTGGTGATAGTACAACCATTGATCTTCACGATCCACCTTATGGCCCTTTGCGGGCATTTCGCAACAGTGAATAGGAATTATTTTCCGCCACCTCCAAAATCTTTTCAAAATTATGTAAGTTCCGTCTTAGGTGACCCACAGCCTCCAAACTTGGCAGGTAGTATCAATGTGTGGTCGAGTTGAGTTGTGCCAAGTTTGGGCCGGATCGGTTGCTTGGTTCGTGAATTCAAATTTTTATGTAAACTCATTGAGTCCCCACCCTGAAATAGCCGCTCCGTGAAGTGAAAAATTTGATTTCGTGCAGTGTGGTAGCACAACCTCTTGTGACAAAGTATACGAAATTTCAAAGTTGGGCGACCACTTTCCCGGGTTTTACAGCTGCGAATCCGACGCAAGTAAAATCGAAAAAAGTAACAAGTTCAACAAAAGATTTTCGGGAACTTTGGCGTATCCCCTTTTAAACAAGTTAATCGTGTTCGCAGTATCATTTCAGGAAATGTTAAAACCTTTAGTACCATTTGAAAGCACAAAGCACAAGTTTTGGAGGCATCTGTTTCGGAACAGTTCACCGTTATGTGAAATTCCCGACTGAGAATCGCGTCGGATTAGCAGCTGTAAAACCCGGGAAAGTGGTCGCCCAACTTTGAAATTTCATATACTTTGTCACAAGAGGTTGTGCTACCACACTGCACGAAATCAAATTTTTCACTTCACGGAGCGGCTATTTCAGGGTGGGGACATAATGAGTTTACATAAAAAAGTGAATTCACGAACCAAGCAACTGATCCGGCCCAAACTTGGCACAACTCAACTCGACCACACACTGATACTGCCTGCCAAGTTTGGAGGCTGTGGGTCACCTAAGACGGAACTTACATAATTTTGAGAAGATTTTGGAGGTGTCGGAAAATAATTCCTATTCACTATTGCGAAATGCCCGCAAAGGGCCATAAGGTGGATCGTGAAGATCAATGGTTGTACTATCACCACAGAACGTTTGAGCATCTGGGCTAAATCCTCCGAGGTTCAAAAAAATATTTACGACCACACCTCAGCAGAAAATTTGCAGCGAATGAGTCTAGAGGAACCTGCTCCAATATACCATATGGCCTTATTCTCCTATAGATTGCATATCTATTGCTCCCGTCCTTAAGTCTCTATCTCAAGTTTCAAGAAACTTATGACGATTTGAATTTTGGTGCTAAACTTTTGTCCGATACTGTACCTACATAGACTTCAAAGTTTGAGAGCTCGGTGAAACATAGGTTAGACGTTGAAATCAGAAGTTTTATTCACCCCTTGCAGTTTCCTCGACCAGATCATCTACCGCGAGCACTCGTACGACCCAAGGGTGATGGGACAGCGGACTGTGTTTATCGGTAAGTGTGTTTTCTGATCCACTGATCCCTCTGTTGATGCCGCCCTGCTCTGGTGTGCCGAACCAACTTGGAATCAAGCAGAGTGGCTTTTCCAACTTGGAATCAAGTACTTTTCCAACTTGCCATCAAACTTGGAGGCAAGTTGGGAATTTGCTTGATTCCAAATTGGATTGGCACACCAGAGTGAACACTCACTAAGTCACGTCCTGTAATCAGTTCCGCAAAATTTATCAGAGGATTCCAGGCCTATCCCTGATTCTTGCTGCCGCGCTCTCGTTGGTCGCCCTGACCATCGTCCTTTCAATGGCTTCTGCAGCGAGGATGGGCGATGAGAGGAGGGAGGAGAGGAAACCGGACTCGATCAGATATGGTATGCAGGGTACGGTAGCATGAACCTGATTCAGGATAGAGTACGATAGCCTTAGGTCCCACAAAGAATGATGGCATGATAGTGGGCAGATAGGCGAGGATGGGTGATGAAAGGAGAGGAAACCCGACTCCATCAGATACGGTGGGTGCCTGAGGAAGTGATACGGTAGGGTACGGTAAACGAGAACTAATGATGAGAAGGTAGACTGTATCAGCTCACAATGAGCAGGGTCACCATCACTGATGAACGGTTATTGAGCGATGGCTGATCCTTGAACTCTTTCATAATGAACTCTGGCCTGCAATCACCATGCCGAAGAAGTACGCTTTTATCCGGCGAATGCTGATCTTTGATCTCCCAGGACTCCAACTCATCCCTGACCTTCATCAACTCTCGAATGGAATGCTGGTCTACTCGACGAGTCTGGACGCAAACTCGACCAGGCAGAGATATGTGGACGGAATTAATGAGTTCCTTGACAGTGAGTGCAGTTTTTTCCCAGCATCACTCTGCGACTGATTATCGGGAAAATATGCTACAGAATATGACCTTTCAATGAAACTTATTTGTTCATTCTTTTTGATTCGGACTGAAATGATCTTCAATGGCTCTGTAAAATCATAATGGGAGCATGTTGAATCATACGAGAACGAATAGATCGAAGATCAATTCCAGCCTACGTCAACGAGCAGAACTCGCGCAAGGCGTACATGGTCGACTGCGCCGAGGGACAGTCAGCGAAGAATAAGTGAGTTTGCAATGGTTGTGGATTACGGTAGGAGTATGGTATCGAATGTGGTATTCAAACTATGTATCGTACATGATGGAGAAATCGGAACGGATACCGTACTCGACCGAACAAAAGCTGCTATTTGAGTACTTTGCGAATACACACTTTCACGCCGTTTGCTTGTGTTCATTATTTTTTTCATAGTCGATTTGTCGGAATCGACCCGGATTGTCTCGTGGAAATATTCCTCTAAATCGATAAATTTAAACGTGTGCTAAATGGTGCGAATACGGTAGTCGGCGTGTACTCGTAAACATTACAATTTAAACGCCTTTCAAGTCGAGGCAAATTGTAATGATCACGAGTACACGCTGACTACCGTA
>LS496985.1:256190-271729 GCA_900490845.1 Pristionchus japonicus
TTTGTCCAATGAGCGCGCGTCTCTAGGCACGAGAGAGCACAGACGACGAGATGCTCTCTCGAATTCGTGTGCTCTCTCACGCACGCAACGCTACCGCACGCGTCAAAATGCAATAGGAGTCATTTCTTGGAAAATGCGCGAGGTTTGAATTCGATTTTTGCCTCCGCCGTTTTTATTTACTGTGAGTGAACACCCGTGGATACAGCGTGCTGGATGACGATTTTTACTTGAATGAATCAACTCGGACGAATCAGAAACGGCAGATCATCAGAACCTTTAACATTTTTCTGAAACGTATCCGAGCAATAGGCAAGAGTGAGCCAGGGAGCGTGGGAAATGAAGAGAGTTAAACGGGAAAATAAATAATTCTACTTCAGATGGTGCCGTTTCGACACCACTCGCGCATTCAGTCGGGAAGGTCGAGGCTGCACGAGATATGACAACTTCGGATACGATACTGGAGCGCCGTGCGTGCTGTTCGCGTTGAAGGACGTAAGCTATTATCGATTAGCGAAAGTACTGTAGAAGAAGAGAAAAAAGCACGATAGCTATTTCGGATACGATACTGGTGCGCCGTGTGTGCTGTTTGCGCTAAAAGATGTGGGTAGTTTTCGATTACCAATAGGCAGTGTAGAGTACGGTAGGGTACTGTAGAGAAGCTAGTGTGAGCACGGTAGTAACTTCGGACTGATGTTCATTCAACGTTATGCAATGCTTGGTTCATTGTATGTTTCAACCGCGAGTTTTATCCTCTTTGTTCGTATAGTTAGACAGTGTAAGACGGTTTTTCATCTCAAAATCATATTCTGAAGTCTACAGTAGTAAGATGATTTCCTGTGATACGGTAAAAGAAAATAAATATATTGATTGCAATATCGATTGCAGGAGCTCCAGTGGCGGCCGAAGATCGGGTCGAACGTCACCGAGGTGCCCTTCAAGTGCGAGATTACGGTAGGCGATCTTTGATCTTTGATCTTTAGGGTCGAGTTTCTTGGATAGGCTAGGAACGATCTTTGATCTTTCAACTGACTAAGAAACCCCACTCCTCGAAAAATGAATCTTTGATCTTTGTCGGCGTGCTCTTTGATCTTCTCAGCAATCTTGAAAACGTGGAACAATTCTTCAGCCCAACGCCCGTTCCTCCTCTCCTCCCGGGGCCATCTACTTCCCCGCTCTCAAAGACAACCTGAGATTGGGTGGATTCCCGACGAACAAGCTGCCGTCGAAGACTATCAGGTATGACTAAAGGGAACTTTCCTGTTTATTGGCCCACATTGAACAGCTCCAACCACATGTAAGGGGTAGGAATGAGAATGGTATGGAGAGGATAGGCTTGCCAAAAAAAACAGAAAAGTGCCGACTAGAGACCCCAAGCTCCGCCCACTTCGAGGGGGTAGTGAAACTATGAAAACCTGAGATTGGGTGGATTCCCGACGGAAAAGCTGCCCTCGAAGACTATCAGGTATGATTGGAGACCCCAAGCTCCGCCCACTTCGAAGGGGTAGTGAAACTAAGAAAACCGGATATTGGGCGGATTCCCGACGAATAAGCTGCCCTCGAAGATTATCAGGTACTGTGGCTTGAATAATCAGGGCAATATTTCTGAGCAAACCTTACAAGCTGTGAACTGTCGAGGAGCATCAGATGAGTAGAATAAGACAGAAACCAGACATATCCTCCAATAGATCAAAACAATGGCGTGGAACTGGAGATCGTAATTGGAAATTATCGATTGATTAAACCTTCTAATCAATAATCTCTAGCGGCCACAACGGCGAGATCACGGACGAGGACGGAGAGACACTCTACGATACTCCGTCGTTGGTGAGTACGGTGGGGTAACATTAGAGCAGCGGTTGCATTCGATTGGTTAGTTTAGGATTTTGGCTTTCACACTTCAAGAAATCAACCCTTTAATAGCCAATCGGCGGTGAGTATAGTATAGTCGTGAAACACATCAGCTCTGTATGAATACTAAAATGAAGAAGAGGAAAGACAATTGCAGATCTTCGTCAAATTCGCATTACCCAACGTGAAGATGCACTACACGGTCGCATGCGGCATCAAGTGAGTCATTGATCTTTGATCTTTGGTCTTTGATCTTTGGTCTTTGATCTTTGGTCTATGTAAAAACAGAAATTGAGCTCTGTGAAGGGGAAACTGTGTAAGCTAATGCTTCAATATTGGCATGAGTTCTCTAGAAACAGAACATAATCATTCAATATGGAGTTGTTGTGATTCTTCTGCCAAACTGCGAAAAACTGAAATGACAGAAACCTAATACGGATCTATTGAGGGTGAAACATAACTGTTACGTCAATTTGAGATCTCGTTGTTGATCAAGAAAGAATAGGCAATTACGTGATCTTTGACCTTTGACAGTGATCAGTTCCGCCTCTTTGCAGAGACGACATCGAAGGCTACGAAATCAGGAACCTCGCTGACTTCCGCGGCCGCAAAATCTTCACATTCGACGTGATCGTCAACTGATTTCTTTCCTCAATCTAATCAATAACCACGGGTTACGGTAGCCTCGTCTAATAGCCACGTCTAATCATTCATGCCCTCCTTTCCTCCTGCTCTGTGACATTGGTTGTGTATGCCATTCATTGCTTCAACCGATTCGGATTGGAATCCGATTTATTGTGAATTAAGAAAATTTTTAGTATTATAACCCTGATAATGATGTATTTACGGGCTCTTTGCTCCCTGATGTGAAATCAGAAGTATTTCAATTATAATTTTGTACATTCCTTGTCCGAAAATGATAAACTGATTCAGTGCTACAGCAATAATTTTATTAGAAATAGAAAGGACTCTAAAATAGAAAGGGTCCATGACCAAAATGTAGTTTCAAATAACTCAATTTATTTTTAGAAAGTACATTGGAAGATGAAGACAAATAAATCAGTTCTCGATGCGAAAAAGTCCTACCGTACTCCGCACTTGCACTCTCGTCTTCCATAGTTTGCTATAGCGCGTTTCTATGTTTCTAACGATCAGTTTAACTCCATTATGTTAGTTGTAGATCCTGGAACACCCGCTGATCTATGGGCAGTGTCTCAGCTTTTGTTGATCGCAATAAATCACGTGTAAGCGCTTTGAAAGAAAAATGGCAAACTTGAGCACGAAAGGGGCACTCTTTTCAACGTTCTTTGAAATTTACTTCTCGCGTAGTTTGTAGCCACACTCTGCCCCTTCCTTGCTTCTCTTTCACTCGTCGTTCTCTGCCGTGCGATCATCCGATGTATTTCGCCCCTTCCTCACCCCATTCCATTCCGAACTCGTTCCACTGTGTTTGTTTTGACTAACTGTTCTCGTTCTGGGGTATAATTGACTCCACAAATTTGGAATTGCAAGTCAATTATGGTCATTGGCGAAATATCGTGAATTTCACGCGACTCACAACGTTCTTTGATTTTCTATTTGAATTGGTTTGCTTGCAGCCCCTCCTCACGGGTGTCGCACGGGTCGGACGGGTCTTGCAGCAGCCGCAACATCTTTCCCAGGTAAGATAAATACTAGCATTTGCTGTGGAAATACGTTATATCCTCGGAAATATCAGAATTGTATCCATTTCAACTAGTCCTAATGTGTAGCGTTTCATTCGACTCGTACTGTAGCATGAATTATCGATTTGTTGCAGCAGCATTATCGATGATGTACTGGGTGGTCGTGGCCCTCGGGGCGATTCCCGCCGCGCTCTTCCTCTACTCCCGCTACGTGTCTCAGGTACGGTAGCTTTGCACTATCGATTTTTTATACGAACCAAATAATCGCAACTTTGTGACAGTTTCATTTATGCTTCACCTGTGATAAATATTCTCAGGATTTGTTTTATCAGGCAGTGGTCACAGCACGTCCTGTAATAAAATAGAAAAAAATTATACGAAATTTTAAAAGATAATTTTGTTCGGTAAGCTTTCGTGGCCTGCGACGCGCTTGGTTTTGCGATCGGATGATACTTTTCCTTTAAATTATTGATTCCTTCCAGAAGCCGCAAATCTACGTGAAAGTGGGCACGAAATGGGCCGAGACGCTGCGCAAGATCCCCGTGTTTGAGGAGGTGAGTGTTCTACGAGGGATACTGTATTTGTAACATCGTAATTTAAATTATCGATTCGATCATTTATTTCTTTCCAAGTACTGCAGTTCCTTTAATCGATCAATAGCCATCGTTATCGATTTTCTCCTTTACAATATCGAGTACGGAAACGGTGCTTATCGATAGCTACCGTGATCTTCAATGATCGATTACTTCCAGACGTACACGCTCTCGTTGGGTGGTACTGTATCTGCTCGACCATTACCGTAGTCAATACCTACCGTTCAATTATCGATTTCGCAGACGTACACGCCCACCTGGTGGTGCCCGTTCGGCTGGGCGCAGACGATAGTGCGCGAGATCTTCCGCGACCTGCCGAGACTCGACTGGGAGAGGTACGGTAGGGGGGATTACGGTAGAGAAGGATAAGATGCCAAGTGACGGCGCTGGGTTGAATATTGTAGAAACACCTAGGATGAGAACGGCAATACGTTGATAATGTTTCTACACCATTGATAGTCCTCGAATTGAACTATTCCCTCAGCAAGAGCTCATATTGATTCGGTGAAACATAAATGTTCATAGATTTACTATTTGGTTCCATTGGATTGTGATATTTACTTCAGGGAGATCATGCGGTACCCGGACGGCGGGCAATCGGCGCTCGATTGGCTGCACCCCAAGGTATTTACATTATTTATTTTAATTAATTTATTAAATCATTAAATTATAAATTTCTATAGAAATCAGTAGGAAAGTACCGTATCTATCGATTGTTACCGTAATCGAACGCGTATCGATTAGTTCTAAATCAATTAATCAATAATCAAGGACGAGCAGCTGCGCGAGGACACGACCACGCCCATCGTCGTGTTCCTGCCCGGAATCACGGGTACGGTAGGCTTGAATATCGATTAGATATTAACTGATTACGGTAGTCTGGTTATCGATTTTCTTGGATTGAAAAGACCCTCCTGTATTGTACGCGAATGTTTTGGTTACGGTAGCATGCGTATCGATCGACTTATCGATTGCTCCTTGATTCAGGCTCTACACACACCGCAGCGTACCTGCTGCACGCGGCGGTCGAGGTGCACGCGCGCGGCTGGCGGGCGGTCGTCGCGAATGGGAGAGGTATGGTAGAGGGATTATACACGGTAGGATCGATATTGAATCGTAAGAAAAACCCGTACGATATATTGAAAATTTTATAATCGATCTCGTTGAGAGATTGTCTACACTATTCGGCGTGCGTATTCGAATACTGAGTGACACACATCTCTGACATGAGCCTTTCGCCTTGTAGGCATACCAAATCTCTCATTCACATAGAGTATTCGGTGACATAAGAGGTAAGGTGGAAGCAGAACCATCCATCACATAAGCACTTGCTTCTAGAGGAAAGCAATTTTGATTAAATAATTAATTCCTCGTTCAGGCGCCGGCGGCGTGGAGCTGCTCACGCCGCGCCTCTACAACGCTGGAACGGAGGAGGCAACCGAGGACCTGGGCGAGGTTAGTGAGCTTGGTACTGTGGGCTACGGTAGCATACTGTATTGGCACAGTTGATTGAATACTGATGGTGTAATCGTGTTCGAAACAGTTGTACATCTGTGTTTCAACTGCAACAAATAGGTTGAGGTGCGACGCAAAGAGTAGTATCTTGTACTCCGGTTTGACTGTAACAAAAAATATCAATCTCAGGTGCTCAAGCTGATCGCCGCGCGGTATCCCGACGCGAAGAGGTTCGCGTGCGGCTTCAGCCTGGGCGGGTGAGTACGGTAGGGGCGGTATTCGATTGATCGTCGATCTGATAGCATACTTTTGCATTACAATTTGATCGATTACGAGAAGCTACGGTTGTGCAATGCTCAATCGATTGCAGTATGATCCTGTTGTTATCGATCATAATATCACGGGAATTTCGAGAGCTTACGGTAACCGATTACAGTATGATCCTGTGGAACTACGTTGTGTAGTCTGATAGGGAGAAGCCTAAGACGGGCTGATGCTATTAATGCAGTTGTTGTACACAGACAGCTAAGGAAGCATACATTAATCGATTACAGTATGATCCTGTGGAACTACCTGGCGCGCTGCGAGACGCGAGCAGAGGCAAGAATGGACTCTGCGATGGTAGTGTCGTCGCCCTGGCACTCGATGGCGTGAGACTTATTGATTATTTTCTCGATGGAAAAGTGCGATTTATCGTTACGGGTTTCATTGCTCAGCTTTTGAGCGTTGTCTGAAACACAAATCGTTCCCCCTCATTATTCTTTATCAGTAATCTAATAATAATCTATCTATCTATCTATCAACCAATTATTCAAAAGTCTCAACTAATATCATTCCATCTCTCAGCACGACAGTCTCGCTCGAGCAGCCCTTCAACTGCTTCATCTTCAACAAGGGTATCCTGCGCAACTGCCTCAAGCTGGTCGAGCCGTGAGTTACAGAGCTTACCGTTTATTAGTCATTTATGATTACTGCAGTTTGGATACCGTATCGTACAGCGACACAGCTACAGTAGTCAATCTACCGTAACCTGCCAAAACATTAGCTACCGTACTCCCTTGCAGTCTCAAGCCGATGTTCGTGGACCGTCTCAACTGGGACCATCTGATGGCGTCCGAGACGATGCGGTAGGTATACTCTCTCCATTTTGCACACTACCTAGTCCATGCGGTAGAGCGAGAGAGTATGGAAAATTGAGAGAGTGTGAGACGATGCGGTAGGTCCACTCTCTCCATTTTGCACACTCCCTAGTCCATGCGGTAGAGCGAGAGAGTATGGAAAATTGAGAGAGTGTGAGACGATGCGGTAGGTCCACTCTCTCCAATATACACACTACCTAGTCCATGCGATAGAGCGAGAGAGTATGGGAAATTGAGAGATTAGGAGACGTCATGAACAGTGATTATTGATTTTCTTGTTTCCTTGGACCACAAAGAGCCATGCGAGACGTATTGTCCGTGTTGAAATTAGATCTAAATGAACTCGTAGTGAAACATAACATCTGTAGGGTGATTTTTACTATTTATAATCTTCAGCCACTTTGACTCGCGATTACTTTGATTTCAAGTTTCTAAAGATCAAAGATCAGACAAACAGCCTTAAATATCGTCCTGATCGTTTCTCCTCTTCAGGCACTTTGACGCCCGCTTCATCGCACCTCTGGCAGGGATGGGGAGTGTGGAGGAGTACTATGAGGCGGTGAGTGATCTTTTGTCTATGATCTCTAAGATTCATTCATTCATTCTCTGATGTAATCTTTGATCTCTCTGAGCAAAGGCGGTAGAGTCGATGGGTACTACGTAGAGGCAGGATGATCTTTTGCTCGTTGGTCTCTCTTTCCTGATCTTTGATCTCTCATCCAGACCTCCCTCTCCCCCAAAGTCTCCCGCATCCCGGTGCCGACGCTGACGGTGAACGCCGCCGATGACGCCTTCTCGCCGACGCATTGTGAGTTTGATTTTGGACTACTTTCACCAAAGATCAGAAATGGTTGCGATCAAGCGTATTTGATAATTAGCTGAAACGCAAAACGCAGCGGCTGTGCACATTTCTGGCAACGCAGAACTTCTAAGAATATGGTCCTGGTAGTTCCTTGGTTACGGTACATCAAGACATTATCGATTGCAGCCATTCCGTTCGACGACGTGTGCCGGTCGGCGAACGTCGCCGTCTGCCTCACCGCGCACGGCGGCCACACCGCCTTCATGCAGGTACGGTAGTCGCACCACTGATCGGGGACTGATTTTATTTAGGAAACGGTGGTTATATGCACAATAAATCGAGAACTGCATTATTTCTCGATCGAATATCGCTAACTGATTTTTCTAGGGCGCCAACCCGAACGATCCCGGCTTCATCGAGAAGCTGATTGTGCAGTTTGGAGACGCGGTGTTTAGCGAGTAGGAGAGTATGGTAGATTACGGTAGTCGTCGATCTCACTTATTGATTGTTTCATCAGAGTACTTATTGTTAGAACTTATCGATTGATAGGTGATCTTGAGTAGTGTTGTTGTGATTCAGTTTGTGAAATAAAAAGAGCTTTTATTGCATGTGATATTGATAGATCTGATAAAGTATGATCGTTTTTTCATTGAGGCTTAATTCATGTTAGAGTTGAGAATACGACAAACGGTAAAAAGTATGATGTTGGGCAATGAGTGAGCTCATGTAATCTGTTAACGAATATTTTAGAGCATCATGCCTTTTCACAATTTGCCGAAATACCGTAGGATTTTTTGTCCGATTCATAGGTTCTTACCCCACTTTAGAATGACGGTATAATGCTCTCGCATACCGACAGATATGAGAGTTCGAAGATGTTTTCGTTTTCGAACCATTTTCCCATCAAGTCAAACTGCGCAATGCATTTGACAGGTCGGACCCGAATCACACTTATCTGTCGGCATTCGAGAACAATATAGCGCCAAACAGAACGTTTAGGGGGCCCTCAAAATTGCACAAACTTCACAGCGCTTTTTACACTTTCTTGGAAGACTGCACGAAATGAGGACGCACACATAGTTCCCCATACCTTTTCAGTACAGAGAGCCATACTGAATGAGCAATGATTGAAAACTGTTGAGCCCCGTTCTGTCTATCTGGGAACAGTGTACGATCTCTTCACATTCTCTCCTTTTCGATTCTCTCGAAGGCGAGCGTAAGACGAAACACGATGTTTCGAAGTCTTCGGATTCGTTCGGCAAAACAAGGGCACGTAAATTGGACATAGCCTGCTCGGAGAAGTACGCAATCATCCTGCAGCCCTTGACTGAAAGCTAGAATGGGACTTCTCGGACTTTCCACGATACAAGTGCGAACTACTGACGACTCAGAATCTCGACAGAAATTAATTCACTGTGAAACATACAAATCCGTCAGTAAAATGGCTGCAGAAGGCGTTGGTTTCAAAAACTTTCCAAACCTGAAAATTAATAAATATAACTCATCTTCAGTCACTTCGATGCGCGCTTCATCGCACCCCTCGCAGGGATGGGGAGTGTGGAGGAGTATTATGAGGCGGTGAGTGGTCTTTCGTCTTTGATCTCTGAGCATTGTAGAAGAGTATTATGAGACAGTCTGGATGATCCTTGGTCCTTGGTCTCTCTCAATTCTGATCGTTGATCTCTCCTCCAGACCTCGTTTGCGTCCAAGGTCGGGCACTGATGTAGAACTATCATTTGCATGATGATTGTTTATCTTCATTAACTTTTTAGGCTCGACAAGATTGATCTTTGATCTTTAATCTCCTTCTTCCAGACCTCGCTCGCGCCCAAAGTCTCCCGCATCCCGGTGCCGACGCTGACGATGAACGCGGCCGATGACGCCTTCTCGCCGACGCATTGTGAGTTGATTATGGGGAAGCAACGAACAACGAAGAATTCTATGAAAAAAACGTTTAAAAACGGCTGCACAGAAGACGCATTGTCAGTATGAGAAATAGAGTGAAAAGATAAGAGAAGAGAAGAGAAAAATAGAGTGGAAAGATAAGAATGTTGAACAGAACTTGTGATAATTTTGATCAAACATGAGAAAGCAATGAAAAAACTATTATTCTGTGAAAGCTGAACATAGATCACGCCTTCTCGCCGACACATTGTGAGTTTATCTGGCTCTTTTGTGTTCGACCAGATAGTAGAGGGGTAAATGGAAGCGAGTTAGTTGGAAAGGAAAACCAAAGGCAATCAGAACCTATCCCTGCAAAAGGGGTTGTATGAAACATAAAACGACGGGATACCGTTACTTCCAAATTTTATCAACTTGGAGAAACGCAACTGTAGATTTCGAAATGCGATCAATACATCGATTGCAGCCATCCCGTTCCACGACGTGTGTCGGTCGGCGAACGTCGCCGTCTGCCTCACCGCGCACGGCGGTCACACCGCCTTCATGCAGGTACGGTAGTCGCACGACTGATCGGGGACTGATTTTATTCCTGGTTACGGTAGTTGGGGGCACTGTTGATCGAGAACTGCGCCATTTCTCTATGGAATACAGTAGTTGAGTATCGATAACTGGCTTTTCCAGGGCGCCAACCCGAACGATCCCGGCTTCATCGAGAAGCTGATTGTGCAGTTTGGAGACGCGGTGTTTAGCGAGTAGGAGAGTACGGTAGATTACGGTAGTTGTCGATCTCACTTATTGATTGTTTCATCGGAGTACTGTATTGCTAGAACTTATCGATCGATAGCGGATCTTGAGTAGTTTTTGTTGTTGTGATTCAGTTTGTGAAGTAAAAAGAGCTTTTATTGCATGTGATATTGATAGATCTGATAAAGTATGATTTTTTTCGTTGAACTAGGTTATCAACAGGAGTATACAAAAGACATAAGTACATATTATTTTGATAACGCTATTTGGAAATTGAGCTGTAATGTGTTAAAGAATATTTTTGAACTTCATGCATTTCTCACCCTGCCAAACTACCGTCGGATTTTCGAATCTTGCGAAAATCCCAGGTTTCCAAGGCTCTGGCCTGCTTCACGGTGACAGGATAATGCCCTCGCATACCGACACATACGAGATTTCGAAGATGTTTTCGTTTTCGAACGTAACCATTTTCCCATCAGGCCAAAAAGTGTGATGCATTTGACAGGTCTGGCCCGAATCACACTTATCTGTCGCCATTCGAGAACATTTAGCGCCAAACAGAACGTTTAGGCGGGCTCTCAAAATTGCACCTTCATCCAAAAATAGAGTTTGAGGAGAAGATTTCATTGCAAAATGCGCGAAATTGGGAATCACTCTCGGGGATTCATGTTCGAACCGGCAACCGAAGTCGACGTAAATTGAACAAAGCCTGCTCAAATAAGTACCGTCATTCATCTTGCATCCCTTCTTTGAGAGCAAGAATGGGCGTGCGTGATATCACCCGAACTCGCGCGCATTTGGCCCCATTCAGCACCGGAAAGCGGCCATTCTGCTCTCAACGACTAGTATATTTCCCCAGAATCCCATCCAACGGGACATTTATTGCCTGGCATCAGTGAGGTTATGCGTGGGCTAGGAGAGGTTATCGTATCCAGGCAGAGCGTTGCTTCTTTGCTTCAGGTGCCTCCTCGTGGGTTGCGAGTGCGATAGAATTAGCGCTACTTGTGGTGTTCACCGGAAATCCATTAAGCAATCTAATTTATGGTACGCGTGAAACATAACCATTCTTCCGGGGAACGAAACAATGAGCATGGGGTAGATGGGGGGTGAGATGTTCTAGTTGGCCTCTAAGGAAAAGAGGTGTCCTCCTTCTTCCTTGCCCATCAAGTTGAGCAGGGGCAAGCGAAGTTGACAGGATTGAGTCCGCTAAAAGTGCCCGCTAGCGGGTTGGTCCGACTCTCTCACCTGTCCATGCTCTCTCACTTCTTCTGCGATCGACGAGAGAGTCAGGAGGTTGCTTGAGCGTTGGGAATGGATCCTCTCACCTGTCGTTACTGCTTCCATCAGCTTCCATTTTTGGGGAATCTTCTTAGTTATGTATGTGGTTGAGCGAGAAGAGGGGAGACTACCAATTGCAATCACACTTTCAAAAATCAAGTTCTTTGCTTGCTTGGCTTGAATTAGCAATGCATGCCCTAACACCTCATCTTCTCACAACATGTCCACCCTCCCTGAGGCGGTTGGACGCCTGCAACCCAATGGCCCGAAATGTCCAACCGCGCATTCTTTAGAAACTTTCTTTATTGTCTCTCACTAGCAGTTTCAATACTTCTTCTATCTGTAAAATGGTTTCACTTCAATGGAAGTTCTTCATACGTATCACCATCATAATCAACTACCTTCCTTATCCAGTTACATCTTGCCAAGCTCGGAGTTCGAAGATTGTCCTCAATCATGCCAAATATAGTGCCTGTACTCCTCATATCGCGTGCTCTCTCTCCTTCGCATCTCTGACCGATCTCTGACTCTCTCTTCGTACGCATTGCCATCAAAATCAGCTACCTTCCTTATCCTGCTATATTTTGCCAAGCTCGGAGCTCAAGGATTGTAGTCGTGGCAAATATAGTCCCTGTGCTCCACAGATCGCGTGCTCTCTCCTAGTCTCTCTGATCGATCTCTGACTCTCTCTTCATACGCATCATCATCATAATCAGTAGTTACCTTCCTTATCCAGTTGCATCTTGCCAAGCTCAGAGCTCAAGGATTGTCGTCCATCAAAGCAAATACTGCGCTCCTCATATCCCTTGGTCTCTCCCTGCCTCTCTGACCGATGCAAGAGTACATCAAATGAGGAGCCTTATTTTCCATAGCTACATATTCTTCATCTTATTTTCAATCGCTTTTTGTCAATCTTCTCCATCTCATACCATTAAGTCCTCATCTCCTTGGCTTCCCTCTTCTCATGGTTAGTGGTGCGCATCTCCATTTCGGTCCCCCTTTTCTTCCCCCGCATCCTCGGCTAGAAATACTTCCTCCTCAGTACAGTAGCATATCTCCCCCTCCCCCCTCGAGGTCTTTCTCATCCTTTCTGTACCCCCCCCCCCCCCGATTTTAACTTTTCCCTGGAACTGGAGTACGAAAATGTCCACGTCAGTACAGTATTAAGAAGAATTTGTTCTTCACGAACAGATCTGCAAGATGTACCTTGTCGGACTAGAACCATTTACCATCTCTTCATATCTCTCTTCTCATGAAGTTCTTATCCTGTGTAGTGCCATTCAAAACGTTGCTCATCCGTTCTGAACCACTTCCTCCCTTTCCCTGTTTCCCTGTTTTTCTAGTACTCAAACACTGTCTGCTTGCGAACAAGTTACTTAACCCCTCTTCTTCCATTATCAGTCCTAGTCAAGACCACCAAGATCACTTCAGACTTGCACAGAATTGGCACAGATCTGGTTATCCATCCAGCACTAAAATGCCTAGGCCAGGGAAGCCAAATTCGTGACGCTAGCCAGTGAGAGAGTGTGTGATATGAGTAGATTCATTTGCCTTCCCTGGGCCAGACGTCTAGCCATCCAGACATTCGTACCGATCGTCCTACTGTAGATTGTAGATGGTATAGAGTAGGTGACACCGGTCCTCGAGTCCAAGGATCGGAGTGTCTCCCCTCTCACCCCGTCCGTAGTCCTTCCGGTTACTGCTCCATCTCGCTCTATTCTGGATTCTACCGCGGTTTCTGATAGGCATGGCTTGACTCTCCTCACTTCGCGTGCTCTCTGTCTCTATGACCGTTGAAAGAGTGCATGAAATGAAGAGGCCATGCCTTACAAGCAATCCCGTGTCTCTAATAATTCCAGTCTTTCGTTGTCTGCCTAATTGATAATTCTCCATTGACTAAGTGAGTGGTTGTCTCCTCTACCGATCGCGCCCGGGTCTGTTTGTCATCTCATCTTGCGTTCTTGACTCTCTGACCAGCGAGAGAGTGTGTGAGATTAGGAGAGTTCCTCTTTCCCTCTTCTTCATCTTCATTACCCTTATTCTTCACCTTTGATCCTAGTTTCCTCTCTTTCTATGACCACGTAGTTAACACACTTCGCACACTGTTTCACCGGTTAGAGAGAGCGCAAAATGAGGAAAGCAATCCCTTGCTATTCCCACCTCAGAACGCGCAGAATGGCGAAACATCACTGACACCCCTCGCAGCAGATTATCTTCTCACCTCAATGGGCTTTTCCTACACTTATCTCGTCTCGGTTCCAGAATGACCTTGCAAATTCCTCAGAATTTCCAAAATCTCCCACTTCTATTTTATCGCTTACCGTAGGAAGGGGCGTGTCTCGACGAATCGGAAGAGGAAGGCGGAGCCAAACGGGGCGGGGCTTGCAGCCGGGGTATAAGAAGGCCGGATGCTTGGGCCTGAGGAGCTCCTCCACTCCTCCTCCTTGTCTTCAACCTTTGCCTGATTTTTCTTTGCCCATCTCAAAAACCCTGTCGAAGTCATTACCTATAACATCGTACTCTTCCGTATCTTACACGCTCTTCTCTATACCGTGTAGTGATGAAGTCCTAGGTTTCGCCAATCCACATCAATCCGCTACTTCACGTAACTGACTCGGCGTGTTCGGGGGTGGACTAATTTCATTGCTCATTCAGGTAAACCTTCTCGATCGATGATCGCCCATATTCTGCATCTGATCGGTCTCCCTCTTCTGCTGCCCATTGGACAGAATCGAGTGAGTGGCGAATCTGCCCTTTTGACGCTGCCCTTCTGAGTGTTCTATCCCTACCAATCGCCGTCTGTAGGGGAGGCCCGCTCGAAATGGTACAGAGGTTCATCTCTAGTTGTCTTGTGCAGCAGTTTTCTCTCGCATCATTCTGCCGGTTCTCTTCGGACGGTGATCACCCGACCCAGTTCTCTGCACTTTTCCCTTTAACCCATCTCGTCGCGATTCCAATGTAGATTGATTAATTAAGTGATAATTCAGGCAAGAATGAGAGGTCCCTCTCCCCATCCGTTCCTCTCCTTCCTCGCCGCACTCATCTCGATCGTTCACCACGCACACACTCGGGTGAGTATCGTCTGAGCTCGTTGAGTATTCTATCCCCCAAATGTCTTTTTGTCTTCCCAAATGTCTTCTCGGGTGGGTCTTTTTATTACACCTTACTGTATCTCGTCGCTTTTGAACGCAGGACAATTAATTAATTGTTATTTCAGATGAAGAAAGGATCCATGCCCTTCTCTCTTCTTTCTTCCTCTCTGCTCTTCCCGGTCCTCCTCCTCCTCCTCCTGGCTCCTCACACCTCCGCACACACCACTGTGAGTCTCTACCTCTTGCCACCTCATAGTATGGGTTGTTAGTTAGGAATCAGAATTGCCGAACATCTCGGGACACCTTGTAGTGTGCTCCTGCTACTTTTTGACTTATAGTTCCTTTTTCTTGAATCTCTTTCTGCCCGCGCTCTTTTTTTGGGGAATTTTGATGGGAAGTGTGGGTCAAAATCAGAAAAGCTCTCTCTTCTCCTCCCTATTTTCCTTTCATTTTTTGCTAATTTCTTGTTGAATTTCTGTTTTTGCTTTTCGAAAAGTCGATCGCGTTAAATTACAACCAGTTAGAATGATCCTCGCTGATAGGATTATGTGCGCATAAAAAAAATTTCGCAATTGCGCAAAAACGTCGCAAGCGCTATACTTCATTTAATAGTATTGATAGGTCGCGGTATGGTCTCTGACAACGATGGAACGCATAGGAACTCTTACATACTTCCTTACTTGCTTAGTAGATCCGACTTCAACGGGCGAAGCCATAATTCTTCCAGACTTCTCTATCGCGAGCTCGTGTAGCCCATTGGTAGTAGGGGGCTCTGTTCACAGATGAGAACTCGCGTTGAGGATCCCCAGAAAACAATTTTTGTGCAATTCGGTACTTTGGCGGAAGGGGTATTATTTTTGTATGACGTTGGGGGTATTATTTTGGTGTGACATGTGTATTATTTTGGTAAGACATCAAATGAGTTTCTATGGCGATGGGACCTTGCTGACCACTAGCGCGCTCTTCTCTTGTTTCTTCGGTTCTCTTCCCTTCGCCCTCAGCTCGAATCTGTTCCCCAATAG
>LS496985.1:293325-306285 GCA_900490845.1 Pristionchus japonicus
GGAGACTTGGTGAAGGGGGAGGAGAGGGGGTTTATATTGGCTTCGTCGTTGTAGTCAAATCCGTAATTGAGGGAGCGAGAGAGAAGAGGGTGAATGGGGGATTAGGGGATTACGGATTTGAATGAGAATGTCTTCTTTATGAGAGAGACGATAATATACCTGCAACTACATTAACTACATTACATACACCCTGTATACACAACGATGGAGAATGCGGGCCTCGCCCCGTACTCAGTGGGAAAGATACGTGAGAGTTCCCAGACGGGTTACCTCACAACCCAAGTCAGCTATGTCTGCCACGCCCGCGTGACATGGCGCCCGGCGGTCTCCACCCGGCACTGTGTTCTCCCCAGTGCCCCTGTGGCCAAGTTTTGCGAAAGACCACCCCCGCCAGGGCGTGGCAACAAGAAACCGAACTGCTAGTGATCATGTTGTTCTTCACAGATATCTCGATTTGTCACGTATTTTCTTATTATTTGTGAACTTGTTTGTTCAATTTGCATTAATTCCCAATTTTGCATCTTGTTATTCGCTCCTCTACTTGTTATTCTCCTCCTTCCTCCCTCATTTCGTGCTCTTGCTTGCCTCGAGTGTGGTTCTCCTCTCTTTCCAGTGAGTTTTTTCCTCCATTTTTCGTCGATATTTCATATCATTTTCATACCCAAATCAATACTTGGAATCAAGCAGTTTTCCAAGTTGCCCCCCAGGCCTGATCCCAACTTGGAAAACTGCCTGATTCCAACTTGGGGCGGCACACCAGAGTAACTACTCCCAATTCAGTGCTCGCTTCTCTCCTCTTCGCTCTTCTTCTCCTCTCGTCCGCTGTCTCCAGCGTTCCTGCAAACACCAACCGCACAAACCGCGATACTGTTGTCATTGTAAGTTGATCTTTTATCTTTCCTATGTTGTCATTGTTAGTTGATCTTTGATCTTTCACTATGTTGTCATTGTTAGTTGATCTTTGATCTTTCACTATGTTGTCATTGTTAGTTGATCTTTGATCTTTCCTATGTTGTCATTGTTAGTTGATCTTTGATCTTTCACTATGTTGTCATTGTAAGCTGATCCTTGATCTTTGATCTTTCACTTTCCTCTCTTCAGGAGGATCAGGACTGCTTCTGGCTGGGGACGGCGCCGCTCTGCTCCCCTGATGACTGCCCTCAGGTAGCAGTCGCACTGCACGATACGAAACATGCCACCGGCCCATTTTTTGCCGCGACGCATGGGCGTCACGCGTCGCGGTCTTTTCATGGGCACTCGTAACGGGCCGTGTTCGGCAATTGCAGTAGGGTGTAAACGAAACTCTCTTGACAACTTGACAAAAGATAGAATCGAGAAGGGCCAATATCCGAGACTCATTTTGCCACCGTAGTGTATCCGCAGTGCGATTTCATTGTAGATCGAGAGCCATTTCGGACTCTCTGAGTCGGATGTTTCGTAAGCGGAGCGATCAGCCCTATCTAGTCCGCACTTTTATCGACTGATATTCAGGGAACGACTGAAGTCTACCAATCGGACGATGCCGAATTCGCGTACTTTGGATCGTAAGCGCCAGTTTGCTAACTAGACTTTGTAATACGGGGCGGGTAATTCGGACCAGACCGGGTAGGAGTAAAGAATTACCCGGGAAATGGAGATTGGAAATGTGATGTGAATTTGGAATTTGCGTTATCCCGGGTGTCTCGGGTATCAATCTCTATTGCTTTTAAGCGGATTAAAATCTGCGGTTTATGTGTGGAAGTCCTCCCTCACGGCCCGTTACGAGTGCCCATGAAAAGACCGCGACGCGTGATTGCGAAAGCGCCCCCGGTACCTTACCCGTCGCGCCTAGAGCGCACGCTGTCTATACATAGCCTTGCGAAATATTGCGAATGAGAAGCGACATCGTTGCGAAACGTGGCACTTCGGCCTCATGTTAAGCAACCTTGTCACTTCATTTGAACGGTAAATCGCCCGGGAAAGGCCCACGCGTCGCGGCAAAAAATGGGTCGGTGTCTTCTTACGTAACGTGCCGTGCCCTTAAATTCAGTTGAATTCTACAACTTTTGTTTAAAACGCGATCCGCGTAAGATCGTCGAGATCCGGAGGCGAAGTGGCACAGTAGCTCAAAATTGTCCTCGGGGGTGCATACTTGCTGGTTAGAGTCCCTAGGGGTGGGATACACTTCAGCCGGAAAATTGGACCCAAAAGTTGATCTTTGATCTTTGAACTCGAAAATTGTCATCTTGATTTTACCCCCACATGTGATATACCATTCGATAGAGCATCAAAAGTTATGTATTCTGGCAAATTTTCAACAGGCTTGAACTTCAACTTTTAGAGAAAATTGAAAAATAGTGAAAAATCCGCTCTCACATTTTTTTTCAAAAAAATATTTTACCTTGTTCCAATCGAGTGCAGGCCCTGGAAAATTGACATGATACGTGAAATAGTACAAGGATTTCAGAAAAAAAATTCATCGATCAAAAAAAACATACCCTTCCATAACTTTTTATCGAAAATACAGCACGCAAAAGTAGGCTCAGGTTCGAATCCGCCTGCCCACATCAATCTTTTGCCTACTTTTTTTCGCCCCAATTGTTGTTTTTTCATCATTTCCTCGCGTTCTATCTGCATACTCGCTGTTTCCACGATGTTTGCCAAACTTTCGAACTGAACCGTTGTCAAACCTAACAACTCGTTTTTTCACATAAGAGGGGAACCCTTTTGTGAAAAATGAAGTTGAAAGATTTTATCGCAATTCGGTTTAAAGTTGGCAGAACATCTCTCCATCAACGATTAGACAGATTAAAAGTGGATTGGCGTCGAACATAAGACATTTAAAGCGAAAAAAAGTTGGCGAAAGATTGATGTGGGCAGGCGGATTCGGACCTGAGCCTACTTTTGCGTGCTAGATTTTCGATTAAAAGTGATGGAAGGGTATGTTTTTTTGGATCGATGAATTTTTTTCTGAAATCCCTGTACTATTTTACGTATCATGTCAAGTCTCCAGGGCCTGCACCCGATTGGAACAAGGTAAAATATTTTTTTGAAAAACATGTGTGAGCCGATTTTTCACTATTTTTCCACTTTCTCGAAAAGTTGAAGTTCAAACCTTTTGAAAATTTGCCAGAATACATTACTTTTGATGCTCTATCGAATGGTATAAGAGCGACTATCTGAGATTTTTAACTTACCCGTGGCACTAGGCCAAAAGGGCTATTAGAGGGATCCAGTCCATACTTGCACAGGAGATAGTGCTCGGTGAGTTGAGAAGATAGACCACATTGGAGACGACCGCGACGCGTCTGAGTCGCGCTAGAGCGCGGGAAATTTGAAAATGAATTTCGGCGAACATTTTCTAGAGACGATGAATCGGTTTAATATTGGTACCATTCGACACCTATGCGTCTACTGTTCGTTTTTCATATTGGGTTTGAGCTGGCGCAATTTCGTTGGGATGACGAAATTTAAGGTTATAATTTTCAAAAATTCTTATAAAATCGGGGTTTGAACTTTGCCAACTTTTTATTTCTGAATATGATGGTCCTTCAGTAGGAACATGTAATGAAAATTTAAAACGCGAAAAAGCCGCGTACCGAAAACTACTTATGGACGATTTTCTGAGTAACTGAAAATATCATTGGCACTCGAATTCCTTCAAAATACGTGGGCGTGTAGTACTCCTCGAGTGTATCACAGCTCAAACATATTTTGTGATTTTGGTTCGCTCTCCGCCGAATGGCAAAGTATGTTTCAATGAAACGTAACCCAACCGACTTGGCTCTTTCGCAATCAAATGAAACCTGTGATAGTGCAAATAACGCGCACTTGGACTGTGACCATACACAACAAGTTTCGTTCCGATCCATTTACTATTCTTTGAGAAAAATCGATAAATCAATATAATTTAAAAATTCAAAATTTCCCAAAGGGTAGGAATCCGATCGGGTTGAAACTTGGTAGGCACTATCACAATAATCGTGCGCGTTATTTGCGCTTTCACTGGTTTCGATTGATTACGAAAGAGCAAAGTCGGTTGGGTTACGTTTCATTGAAACATACATTGAATTTCGGCGGAGAGCGAGCCAAAATCACAAAATATGTTTGAGCTGTGATACACTCGAGGAGTACTACACGTCCACGTATTTTGAAGGAATTCGAGTGCCAATGATTTTTTCAGTTACTCTGAAAATAGTCCATAAGTAGATTTCGGTACGCGGCTTTTTCGCGTTTTAAATTTTTATTACATGTTCCTACTGAAGGACCATCATATTCAGAAATAAAAAGTTGGCAAAGTTCAAACCCCGATTTTACACGAATTGTTGAAAATTATAACCTTAGATATCGTCATCCATACGAAATTGCGCCAGCTCAAACCCAAAATGCAAAACGATCAGTAGACGCATAGGAGTCGAATGGCACTAATATTAAACCGATTCGGCGCCTCTAGAAAATGTTCGTCAAAATTTATTTTCAAATTTCCCGCGCTCTAGTGCGACTCAGGCACGTCGCGGTCGTCTCCAATGTGGTCTACACTCTCAACTCACCGAGCACTATCACCGGTGTAAGTATGGGCCGGATCCCTCTAATAGCCCTTTTGGCCTAGTGCCACGCATATGAAGAGATTTGTTCAAAATCTCAGATAGTCGCTCATATCACATGTGGGGGTAAAATCAAGATGACAATTTTCGAGTTCAAAGATCAAAGATCAACATTTGGGTCCAATTTTCCGGCTGAAGTGTATCCCACCCCTAGGGACTCTAACCAGCAAGTATGCACCCCCGGGGGACCATATTAAGCAACTGTGCCACCTCCTCGCACGTTCTTACAAGGATCGTGTGTTAAATCAAACGCGATTTTCAGGACATGCTATACTGGGTCGAAGAAACTTTGCTGCAAGAATTCCATCATCCTAAAAGATACCAAACAGGTGAAAACCCTAGCATCACTCGGAGGCACTTCTGCACTTTTTGAGCATATTTCAACTTGTTTTAATACATTAATTTAACCTTTTCAGAACTGTGCCCTATATCCGGATTTATCAAGAGATACATGCCCCAAGCGCATGACTTTCGTGTTCAACGTGAAGGGGTTGATGTGGCAGAAACATCCGTGAGTCTTGCATCTATTCATTCCCTTTCATCATCATTCATCACCATTCGTTTAATAAGAGCAAATGTGATCAAAAAGCTTCAATAATTGCTACATGACTTAAATAAATCAAAAGCGTATATTTAATTCACTTGTCAATGCAAAATTTCCAGATTCTGCTGCAACAAGGGCACTCTGGCACTCTGGTGAACAACTAAGAATGGACTGGACTCATTTCCATCTTTGTTCATACAGTAGTTGGTATCGAATAAATGAGTTTGCCAGTATAATTCACGAGTTTTGTCTCGAGATCATGACGAATGTGAGCGAATGGAATATTAGTAAAACAACGAGAGAAGTGAACTCTGAGACTTTCTTTTTTTCTATATTATGAAGATGCTACAATGGGTAAGGGGACAAACAGAAGAGCGTACTGAAACAAAAAAAATCCGATGCGTTCAACCAGGTGCGATGCGCCGCTCCCACTCCCTCACCTCCTCTGTCTGTCTCTAACCCGGCGCGTCTATAGCGCGCGCAGCCTACAAGGCTTCTCATCTCAAGTTGTTTTCGGGGAACGCAGGATCCAGTGTAGTCACGGATGTAAAGAATGGTTCTTCCGAGCCAGCACGCTGCCCGCCCGATGTGACATGGCGCCCGGTGGTCTCCACCCGGCACAGTGCCTCCCCCCACAGCTGCCCCCGTGGCCAAGTTTTGATAAGACCACCCCCGCCAGGGCGTGGCAGCAAGCACCAAGGTTACGGAGTGCGAACGATTCTGTCGATATTTTTCAGGTCATGGCTGGAGTTTTTGTTTGGTTTTTCGTATACCGTTCGATTGATACTGAACGCTACATAGCAAGGAAAATGCGTATTCTAGCCAAATGAAATTCAGTAACTACATACTACACCAACGAAGAGAACATGGTAGGATAACGAAATGCTGCAAAGAATGGAATTGATGCAATGGAGAAACTCTGCATCGAAACGCGCGAAGCTCCGGCTCCTCTCCCTCGCCTGCGTCGCCTCTCGCAAACCCGTCGCGTCTAGAGCACACGCCGCCTACGAGATACCTCTTTTCACTCCGTAACCGGGGAACGACAAACCGTTCAATTCCGAACTTTACCACCTCATCAAGAAGGCTGCCCAGCTCACGACTGGCGCCCGGTGGTCGCCACCCGGCAGCAGTGCCACCCATTCCCCCCACTGCTGCCCCCATGGCCAAGTTTTGATAAGACCACCCCCGCCAGGGCGTGGCAACGAGAACGAGATTGAAGGTGGATCGAAGTTATGTCAGATTGGCATTCGTGCAAAAAACAGAGATCAAGTTCCTCTCTTCTTTCTGTTCAGGCTTGAGAAAGACGCTTGCTTTTGAATGGATGAATTGCCAAGATGTTTCACACAAATCGATGCTTAGAGATTTGAGGTAACTCCATAGCTCATAGAGGAAATAACGAAGCTGAAGGCCTGATGCGGAATTGATCGGCGCTCAATTTTTGCGATAACTCGCTGCGTTATCTCCCATCCTGTCTCTCACGTTTCATTTCACGCAAACCCGTCGCGTCTAGAGTGCACCCTGCCTACTAGAAGCCTGATTTCGAAGCGACGACGGGGATACGGGAGTCTCGGATCTCGCGTATGCACGATCCTGGAAAGGGTATCTCCTGCTCGTCCGCGCCCCGTCCGTCCCCGGGTGGTCCGCACCGGTCAGTGGGTGCCCCACACTGTGCCCCCTGCGGTCAAATTTTGCTATGAAAGCCACTCCCGACGGACGAGGCAACATGACCGCGAATCTTGAAACAGATAACTCGAGTTCATTGTAATTTTCAGAAATACGAAAATCGCGCGAAGCTCCCTCTCCTCCTCCGCGTTTATCTAACCCGTCGCGGGTAGAATGCAAATTGCCCGCTATAGGCCTGAATTCGATTCAGTTGTGGGGATACGGGAGCCTCTGCTCTCGTCATTCGGGGGGTGGCCAAAACACCAATGGCCAAAACACCAACGGGTCATATCTCGGTTGGGAGTTGACCTAGGGCAATCAATATTGCATCATTGTTATCAGTAGAGGCATACGGTATTTCACTACCGTAGTCGTCGGGTATCGCGAACTGATTTTTTTTCATCGATCCATGACCCGGGGGTCATGGTAAAATGTGTCGGGAGTCGACCAAAAGTCCCGTATGCCAAAGTATGATACAGTAACCGGGCATGTACAGTAACAAAAAATACCGTATCCCGGGAATCGCAAACTGACTTTTTTTCAAAGTGCGAGATAGAAATTTGATCTTTGGCCAGTTGTGTCTACTGTACCCAGGCAAGTTACCGTAACCCGAAATACCGTAATCCGGGAATCGCAAACTGACTTTATTCGATTTTGAAAACTCATTTTGTAAATAAAGTCAGTTTGCGATTCCCGAACTACGGTATCTCGGGTTACGGTAACATGTCTGGGTACAGTAGACACAACCGGCCACATATCAAATTTATATCTCGCAGTTTGAAAAAAAAGTCAGTTTGCGATTCCCGGGATACGGTATTTTTGGTTACTGTACCTGCCCGGATACCGTAATATACTTTGTTATACGGAACTTTTGGTCGACCTCCAACACATTTTACCACGACCCCCGGGTCATGGTTTGATGAAAAAAATCAGTTCGTGATTCCCGACGACTACGGTAGTGAAATACCGTATGCCTCTACTGATAACAATGATACAATATTGATTGCCCTAGGTCAACTCCCAACCGAGATATGACCCGTTGGTGTTTTGGCCATTGGTGTTTTGGCCACCCCCCCCCCGTCATTCAATTTGATACAAGACTACTCGTGTTCTACCAAATACTCGCTCCGTCCGTCCCCGGGTGGTCCGCACCGGTCAGTGGGTCCCCCACACTGTGCCCCCTGCGGTCAAATTTTGCATTGAAAGCCACTCCCGACGGACGCGGCAACATGGAACCACCGATATTTGCGGAATACTCCTTCAACTTTGTACGATCATCTTCTCAAACAACGCGACGCTCCGACTCTCGCAAACCCGTCGCGGGTAGAGTGCATGGTGCCCACAATAGACCGGAATTCGATGCAGTTGTGGGGATACGGGAGCCTCGGCTCTCGTCATTCAGGCAAATGACAGGAAACAAGATCGTTCGCATCCTCAAAGAATGCCCCGTCCGTCCCCGGGTGGTCCGCACCGGTCAGTGGGTCCCCACACTGGTCCCCCTGCGGTCAAATTTTGTAGTGAAAGCCACTCCCGACGGACGCGGCAACAAGTGGTTTGTTCTATGCTTTCTTTTTTCTCATGTGCTTTCTTTTTTCTCATGTGCTTTCTTCTTCCATTCACTCATATTCATCGCGTTTTAGAAGCAGGCAATAGAGTGGTAATCTCGTTTATTCGATACCAACTACTGTATACCAACTACTGTGTGAACAATTCGAGATGGAAATGGGTCCAGCCCTTTCTTAGTTGTTCAGAATAGTGCCGTGGTTGCAGCAGAATCTGATTGATTTTGATTACAATTCGAATGTCGTAGGAACGGATCTAGGTTGGATGAGAACATTCGGATGATAACCGACTGAATGAGCACCATTTGCGTATTCCGTCTACTACATAACAGTGGTTCTCTCGCCCTCATTAGGTGCTCAGTAGTTTATCAACCGAATGTTCTTATCCAACCTAGTGCAGTATTTTAATTTAATTTGCTCTTATTAAATAAATAAATAAATAAATACGTTACTTACGGATCTTTTAGGATAAGCCACCGATCTTCGTTCAACAAGAACAATTTGCCCTTAGGGCATTGGCCCCTGGGCATTTCCTTCTCTAGTCCACAGTTCTGTAATTGTTCCGATATTCTATGATCACCCAAAGCATCTTTTCGACAGGCTACATTTTAGGCAATAATGATCCCTCACTTCCTAAACTCTCACTAAACCGTTGTTTAGCAGTGAAGTATGCCGATATCTTTATCTATATCTATACCCTATTTGAAGCAGAGGTGTCCGTGCGTTTGGCCGCTCTAGGTAGGAGTGGTCAGGGGGGGACGCAGGGCATGCCGTAGGCATACAGGACCCCTCTGATTATCAGAAAGGAACTAGGTCGGATGAGAACATTCGGATGATAACCTAGAACCATTTACATATTCCGTCTATTACATAACAGTTGTTCTCTCGCCTTCATTAGGTGCTCATCCAGTAGGTTATCATCCGAATGTTCTCATCCGACCGAGTGCGATCAGAAATTAGCATCATCTCTCACCTTTTTGGGATCCGCGAGGACGGCCCAATCCTTGCAGCAAAGTATCTTCTCCCCGGTATGCCACACCCCGTGGCAACTCCTGAAATTCGTCAAATTTTGAAAATACACTATTTTTGTGCGTATGTAAGCACTATTATGAGAAGCTGAACATGTATTTCACTCCACGTTTGGCGAACGGGTAGGGAAGACTTTGCATGATTTATTTGGTCGAAAATCACAGGCCCAACAACAACAATTGAACTTTGGTACTACATCGGATGAGAACGTTGGTTGGCGAGAGACAACTGTTATATCAGGGACCGATAAATTTGGTGCTTACCATCCAAAATCCGCAAAGTCCGTGTAGGTACTGATCGATCGATGGATTTCAGTGTAACCCTGAATGATTGACCAATCGTGTTGAGGCTGGCAGTGAAGACACTACTAAGTGTGCACAATGATCACGAATACCCGCCAACCAGTGGTTGTGGTTAACCAGTGGTTGATCGAACCTCCGCCCACTATTTATGGTTTGTCAGTGGTTGGCAAAAACCAGAATTGTCCACTCAAAAGGGGCGGAGCTTGTGCTCCCTAAGTAAAGGAGACGAGAGAGAGAGACAGTTTGAAATGGAGAGACGATGATTATCAAACCGCACCTCAGGGCAGGTATCGTGTGGGAACTTGCAGAACGGCGCCGTTCCCTCCCAGTAGCAGATATCACTGCGAATGCTGGAGACGGCCGGCGAGAGGAGAAGAAGAGCGAAGAGGAGAGAGGCGAACACTGCATTGGGTGGGAACTAAGTTGGATGAGAATCGTCGGATAAGAACCGATGGATGAGAACCCAATGAAGGCAAGAGAGAGCGAGCACTGAATTGGGGAGGAGTCTGGTTTCTCTCAACCACTGGCTGGTATCCAAATCAGTGATCGAGAAACCACAGTTGATTTGGATGAAGAAAGGCGATGAAAAACTCACTGGAGAGAGAAGAGAACCTCACTCGAGGCAAGCAAGGGCACGAAATGAGGGAGGGAAGGAGGAGAATAACAAGTCGAGGGAAGAAAAACAAGATGCAAAATTGAGATTGAATGCAAATTGAGCTGAACAAACAAACAAACAAGTTTGTCGAGAAAATGCAAAATGGCTGAACACTACAATCCATGCAACTAGTTGTGACCAACTAGCTGCATTCTTTGATTCTCTGAAACAAGTTTAGGTTTCCGTTCTCACGCGTCCGATCGTTCGGTTGCTAGGAGTGCCTTCTGGCTGTTCTGAATTGAGAAAGATCGTAAAGATAGACTGGATACATCCGATCTTGATTCGCATCCGTTCTTCTACTCATTCACTCATTACAGTCTCTCCTCGATCGCCTCTCTTCTTTATCTCTTCAATGGATCAGTCTACTTCTAACAGTTCCGAAGCAGTAGCCATGCAAGGGTTAGTTTTTCTCATTAATTATTATTAATTATTCTTTTATGATTAATTAATAATTAATAATTAATTAATTAATGCAAGGGTTAGTTTTTCTCATTAAATTATTCTTTTCTTTGCTAACAAGCATATCTTTGCAGAATCTTCCCAGACCCTATGGCCCGATTTCTTGTTTCTATGATTCGATCGGAGCGGCAACGCGACATGAATGCTCCTCGTACCCGCGATTACTTTATTGGCATCTCCACGGCCGATTCGGCCTTTCGTCGGAATCAGGTAGGGTTGCCAATTCGAAGACTTCGAGCACTTATACTTTGTCCTTCTCCCACTTTCGAATCCTTCGATTGTGAGAGATTGGTTCTTGAACTCTTCGAATACGAACTTGCAATTCTAGGATGAGGCGCTGTGGGACTGGGAGAGTCCAGATGATGCCAATGAGCGAGCTCGAAGACGTATCGATGAGCTCAGAAGGGAGAACGATGAATGGTTCAGTGCCTTACTCTTCCAAAATTCTGTTTTTTGCTCATTCAGTGCAACGCTCGGTCTTCGCTTCTCGCGCGCCTGCCGCGTCTGTCTCACGGAAGCGCCGCGTCACCGCGCCATCTTTCCCGCGTGTGGCCACGCGGTCTGCCGCGAGTGCGCGGACAAATTCGCGTCGTACTCCATCTATCCGACTTGCCCGCTGTGCGCGACAGTTGGCGGGCACGTTCCGTTGTTTGAGGATGTCGAAGATGTGGCGAGGTGAGACAATATTGTTTTCGAAACTAATTTTTTGGTTTAGTCTCTCATTCCTAAATCGTATTTCGACTATGGCTGCAGGCGTAGATCAAATAAGTCCTTTCAGCTCGGCCGCAGACTGTTCACGCGCCTGCCGCGTCTGTCTCACGGACGCGCCGCGTCAGCGAGCCGCGTTCGCCGCGTGCGGCCACGTTCTGTGCTTGGCGTGCGCGGAAGAGATGCAGGCAACGGCATTGAGAAAGTGGAGGACGATCAGTTGTCCGTTCTGCAGGGGAAAGGGAGGTTTCGTGAAGATCGAAGAGGAGGAGAATGGGCGCAAATACACTTTCCATGACATCCCATAATACCCTAAACATGCCCTATCCCGACCACCAACCTTGCAAAAACACCTTCTTTACCCTATTTTCCGGGCATGGCAAAGCGCCAGCGATGATGAGTGTTCTATGCTTGCGGAATAATTTATCCACAACCTTTTCTCAATCCCTTCTATAAACTATGTTGTTCATTCTCGATCGATAAAGTTGCATTGCACAGTTTATCGCACAGACATCTACAATTCAACGAGCAGGAAAGTTTCTAAGCCGCATTCTTCAAACTTCACCAGGAACTCTCAGGCCAGAAACTCATTGTCACTCGAATCTACAGATCAAACATCATCACTACCGGGCGTTGTTGGAATGTGTGAACTAACGGGGAAGGACGGAGGAGTACAAGTACGGCGCTTCTGCCGTTGGTGGGGTCTCCCACTTTCCCCCTATCCCCTCCCTCTCATTCCCTCTCCCTCAACACAGCAAGTCAGGCGGGGGAAAAAGGCTCATTTGCGTGGCGGCGCGCGCCGAGTCATTCCACACCGAGCGAGAGTGAGAAAGCTGTGGGAAATGATTTTTTTCTCGCTTTATTGGTGCGTTTGTGCATGCAATAAATCCATGCGTTCAAAATTGAACTCATACTCACCGACCCGCTATGCACAATAGGTTTGGGCAACTTTCTGCACAAGTCCCATATTTTTAGCTTCACTCTCCGAGGAGGAGATAGCTCTGGGGTGCGCTAAACAGCCATTTTGCACGTGTTTTATCTATTTGTTGGTGCGTTTGTGCATGCAATAAATCCATGCGTTCAAAATTGAACTCATACTCACCGACCCGCTATGCACAAAAGGTTTGGGCAACTTTCTGCACAAGTCCCATATTTTTAGCTTCACTCTCCGAGGAGGAGATAGCTCTGGGGTGCGCTAAACAGCCATTTTGCACGTGTTTTATCTATTTGTTGGTGCGTTTGTGCATGCAATAAAGGAAGGAACGAGTTTGGATATCTTATCGAAAGAATCCAAACCCTGTGGTCATCAATTCACCCCGAGGAAACCGTAACACTGAAGACGCACGCCCTTTCTCATCTCAGAGAAGCCATGGTTCGAGAAGGGCACGCGGGAAGGGAGGTTGAGACAGTGGAACATGTTCATCACTGTCTCAATACTCTCTGGCCCAAATATGCC
>LS496985.1:319156-343569 GCA_900490845.1 Pristionchus japonicus
GTATCCCCATCAATCAACACTACCGTATCCCAACTAATCAATGCCACCGTACTCACCATCGTATCCGCGATCAGGGTGCAGAGGGGAGCGTGAAGGCGCCCTCTACCGTATCCCATCAATCAATACCGTATCCCTATCCACAATCAATCAATCAATACCGTACTCACCATCGTATCCGCGATCAGGGTGCAGAGGGGAGCGTGAAGGCGCCCTCTACCGTATCCCATCAATCAATACCGTATCCCTATCCACAATCAATCAATCAATACCGTACTCACCATCGTATCCGCGATCAGAGTGCAGAGGGGAGGGGAGAACGCGCCCGAGAACACGTAGCTCATGCGGTCCGGCTGCCGCAGGTTCACCTCGCCCTGCAAAATCGATAATAATAAAAATGACAAAATTAATAATTAAAATAAGTACAAAATATTGTGAAAAAACCAAATAACTCTTTGAAAATAATGTTATTTTTCGTGATCTGCTTTACAATCATTGCTAAATCGAAACAATGTTCGAACCTTAGGCAACCTCTGAATCACAACTTGACCTAGTAATTGCATCCACCAAAACCGTGACTATGACTCCCAATTACTACCTTCGGACCGGTAATTGCAAATATAAAATATTTCCGATCGTATGCGCAACTACTACTGCTGAAAGCAACGCCATTCATTACTTAACTCTTTTCTGAAGCACGATATCTACCAGAAAAAACAGTACCCGTTACTAGGCCTCCCAACAACTACCTTCGGACCACCGATCCAAAATAATTGTTCCATGCCAGATACACCTTGACTGCTAAACGCAGCATTGTTCATTGATTAACTATTCTCTGAAGCACATTGTAACCCGTAATTGTGTGACGAGAAACACCAACCTGCGCGGCGCTCGGCACAAGCCCCAGCCTCTTCACCATGAACGGCAGCGACGGAATGGGGGAAGCGGTGGAGGGACCATGGGAAGGGGAACCGCTCGAGGCTGCTGCGGCGGCTGCAGCTGCTGCAGGCAGGGAGGAGAGCAGCTGTAAATAGATAGTAATTGTTTTATGGGGAAAAAGAACACAAACTGTCACCACAGTGATCCGATGAGTTTTCACGGCCTTGGTGGTCCGATGTCCCATGTTTCATAACGTCTATGTGAGGCAAAGGTTAGCGGGGGATTCAATAATTGCACTAATCGCTCCCCAAAAAATCAACTCGAATGCAACCCGCCAGTTCCGCACCACACTCTACCTACTAGATCCAACAAGTTCCCAGCAACGGTAATTCGATGGTGACAGAGCCCGTATAAAAACAATACTAGTTACGACCCATTCCAAATCACGAACATCTCTTGTTGTTAATTCAGTAGCTATGTCTTTTCAAGCCCCACAATACCGTAGCCCTTTCACCGACAAACCGCACCTCTCTCGCATTTCCCTCCTCCCGCAACCGACAGCGGGAATGAATATCACTACAGCTATGCCTTTCCCATTTCATGTCTGCCTCCACAACCCAATATGATCAATCTCCAATACAAGAAGTCTCATCAGCTGATATCAGACGTGCCACTCACCTCTCTCGCATCTCCTCCTCCCATCCCTCTCCCTGTTCCTTCCTCCTCTCCCCGCAACTTCGACAGTGGGGACGGCTTCACGAACAGCAATGCTATGCACTATTCCCACCACAACCCAATCAGTTACCTATGCCGCCTTTGAGCCCCTCACATTCTGAAGTATTATTCGTAGCATCTGCTCACCTCTCTCGCATCTCCTCCTCCCATTCCTCGCCCGGCTCCTCCCTCCTCTCGCAACTTGGACAACGGCGACGGCTTCACGAACAGTAGTCGACGGGCGGCGAGCGAGTGCAGGATCTGGAGAGAGGGGTTCTTGCTATTGTTGTTGTTATTATTGATGTTATTGATGTTGACCTTGACTTGAGGCTATTGTTAGCATTTTCCTCAGGTGGCACTTCCTACGATCACATGAGAATCCGAAGGAACGTTTTACAAGATCGAGTGAAGCAACATATGTGCAGCCGCAAGATATTGTGCGTTTCGAATGCTCAGCTTTGTTAATACTGCATTTAGCGCACAGTACGGAACATTTAATTCGCTAATGAATTACTGATTATTTCTAAATTTCCAATCTTCTCAGGTATTGCTAATAGATCTCCTAGGAAACGACTAACAAGCACATTAGCGAAGGTCTGAGAGCCCTCAATCAATAGCTGAAATTCTACAGGGTGGAATAATAAGCGGAACGGTTAATTCTTTTGCGATAGCAGACATAATTTTTTTTGGAGAGAACTTTCCCGAATACTAACTTCTCTTCGCTCGAGTGTGATTATGTACTCATGATGGCGCTGCGATGCGGCAGGTGTGCATATTTCCCATTTTATGCACCTTTTCGGCGTTACATTGGATGCAACTGCGAACTCAATAGCTAAATTTTGTTTACAACATTTGAAATTAATTAATTAAATAAATAAATTAATACTCACCGGCAGCGTCTCGAAGCCGTACGCGTGCAGGAAGGACTCGCGGAAGGAGGTGAAGATCTGCAATTACGTATTTAATTATTTAATTAATATTATTAATGGATAGTTTCAAAGTAGAATGTTGCATTTTTTTTCTCGACTACAAGGGAAGAATTCAATAGCAGCAACGATACCAGTCGGGATTTACGAAGCTGTTGAAACATCAGCTTTCTACCCAGCAAATACACCAATACAGAACATCGATTCTCTAATCAAAAATGGGCAAGCTCTTATTGAAGGTGAGCAACTCCTCAAAACTTAAACTGCCGTTGAAACACTAGTCTTTTAGCCCATGGAACTCTCGAAATCAGTCAGTCCCCGACACTTCTACCGTACTCCTCACCTTCTGCGGCAGGCCACACGAGGCGAGCGAGGCGAGGCAGGCGAGAGCCAGCACCTGCAATTAATCGATAATCATGCTGTAAGCTACCGTATGCTACGCCTTCCCATCAGGACTATCGACAAGGTACGGCTATCTTGAAGCATCAGCCACCGTTAACGTTAGCCTTTATTTTAGAAAGGGTTAGATCGATATTCGAACTACCGTAACCAATCAATATCTAATCGTAACCAATCAATATCTAATCTCCAATCGATAATATCTACCGTACCTGCCAGGGCGACTGCTCCGCGAGCATCGAGTCCTCAAGGAATTCGAGCACCTGCGAGAGATTTTATGTTTCACACAGAGATGGAAAAGATGGGAGGATTTTATGGTATGGAACTCATACCATGGGAAATTTTGAGGTGGATCGGGTAAATTTTTAGCTTTTCCTAGCGTGAAAGTGGTTTAAAAACGTGATCAGGCAGTACATAGCAGGCAAGAAAATCATAAAAAATGGCGTAAAAAGTTAACTAATGTATGAAAATAGTGTTATTGGGGGAAAATTTTATATACACCGATCTCTTGCTCTAAAATTGGCCTTGAAAAAACTCATACCTTGGGAATTTTTGACCCCGTCCATGCAAAAATCGCCTTTCAAAAAACTTATACCATGGGAATTTTTAGGGTTCCAAATTTACCTTTCCGTCTCTGGTTTCACAGCCGCGTTATAGTGCTTGTCGAGAGTCATAAAGCAATGGGATAGGCGCATTGAACAGAAAAATTCCAAACTTAATCAAATTGATTGTAAACAAGAATCTTTTCAAGAGAACTATCAAAGTATCGTAACCCAGCTACCGTATCCCGATACCGTACCTGATTCATGTCCGCCTGTCCCGCAACGAGCGCGTGCTCCAGGCCGAGTCGCTCGCTCGCCGACCCACTGCCGCTGCGTTCGAGGAGCACCTGTTAATTAGTTAATTAGTTAATTAGCTTTATAGTGCAAGCAACCAAGTGTATTTGTTGTCTGAAGAATCGCGAATGCCAAATTGTAAAGCCAGCAACTTTCGCGCGTCACTGCCAATGGATAAACTGTATGTTGTTACAGGATACAATAGTCGCAACATTCTCGCAAAAAAGATCATTCTACAGCTCGGATAATTTCCTGCTTCCCCCATTTTCACATTCGCGAATACTACCTAATCAACAAATATTACTACGAATTGATAACTCCCAAACAGACCAATAATAGGTCTGGCCAAAACAACAACACTAATCAGTATTTTCACCTCGCACACGCAAATGCGCGTCTCGAGCTGCCGGTTTTATGTTTCGCTCGCATTATCTAATGCAACCATCTACTTTCGAAACAATATAATAGCCATGATTTCCCTAAAATCAAATTATTTCCCACCTTGCCCAGACATACCTAATTGAACATGTTCCAGATCACACAAAGATCAATAACATGTCACAGTAAAACAACAACAACAACAACAATAACAACAATAAACATTCCCCACCTCACACGCGCAAATGTGCGTCTCCAGTTGGCGGTGGCGCGTCTTCAGCGTCCTCAACTCGCTTGAGACGAAGGCCTGTCATTGGTTATAATAATAATAATAATAATAATAATAATAATAATAATAATAGTAATAATAATAATAATAATAATAATAATTTATTCATGTCAGGCGTCGTTAACGCTCAGATGAGGAGAGGAACTCTGGTTTCTCCCAACCACTGGTTGACCAGTAAAAGTGGGCGGAGTTTGAGCTAACCACTGGTTGACCAGTACTTTGACCAGTGGTTGACCAGTACCGCAACCACTGGTCAACCAGTACCTCAACCACTGGTTGGCATACCCGCCAACCAGTGGTTGAGGTACTGGTTAACCAGTGGTTGGGAGAAACCAGAGAACCTATCCTTATCTGAGCGTTAACGCCAGACACGACATTGGTTGATTAGTTTGAATTTGTTTCGATACAGAATATCTACAGCATTGTTCCACACCCCAACATTGAGCACACATAGACCGAGTGGAGCGCGGAGTTGGCTGGGTTTGCAAACTCGAACGTGAATGCGAAAAATCTTCGGCGTTTCAGGATACTCATACATACGCTTCGCCGATGTTGCACTTTTTCCAGCATAATTCCATCACCTCTTTACTATTTAAATATAAATAATTATATTAATCAAATAATTAATTAATTAATTAATTAATTCACCTTCACGTCCGCCAGCGCGTCCAGCTGCGCGCCCTTGTCGTAGGAGGCCTGCAATTAATTAATTAATTAATAAAATTAATTAATTAATTAATTAACTAAAACATAAATTATGAATGTAACATTTCGGCACTTTCCTAGTTCGTAACCAAACCCCGCCCCCTTTTCCATTCCTTATGGATTTTGTACAAGTATTCTTAGCCTGATTAGGCTTAGGCTAAGGTTACGTTGGTTTAGGCTGAATGCAATTTTGCTTTGGCGCAGTATTAACCTTAGCCTTAACCTCGGGTCGGACCTCTATAATAGAAGGGGGCGGGGCTTGGTTACAAACTAGGAAAGTTCCAACATTTCTAATGCTCTCAAGAGATCATTTTATTGTTAGATCGTCATTTTACCCTTAACTGTCAATGATTTTCCGTCTCGCTCTTGAGCCAACATGTGAGCACCGAACTGTCGGGCGTCAAAATTTCGCAAGTCACATTTTTTTCAAGGAAGCCGAATCGAAACTCAATACAGTATTCTACCGTACCCCTTCAACCTACCGTATCTACCCTACCCTACTGTACTCAATACAATTACTTTAGCTACCGTATCCTCTCGTCTACCGTAGCCCCTTACTACCGTACCTGTATCTCTCTCGCCTTCGCGCTCAACCACGGGAAGACGGCGGTCATGTGCATGTTCCTCACAGATGCAAAGACGCCATCGTTGTTGTCGAGGGCGACGATCGAGGACTGAAATGGCGATTACGGTAACCGATCGAGGACTGAATTATCGATTGTTATACCGTAATCAGAGATTATTGATTTTTAAGGATAAAAAATGTCGATTGAGGACGAATTAAATAATTACATAAGATACTTTCGCAGAAACACGATGTTTAGAGAACAGAACAGAGCTGACATTGAGCGTACTACACGCCTCGATGTTATCAAACGCTGGTGAAACGCCATCTAAGAGAGTTCACTTATTTCATGAAACTGTCTGTTTGTTGTCCACCACCATCTACCCATTGATGCACACCCTGACCACTCATGCAATCAAGTGCCGATGAAACACAATCAAATGAGGACCAGAAAGCACAACAGTTTCCACACGATCTTGCTACTCTATCCTAATCTTCCTTCATACATACGTCACTAACCCATTGAGAATCAATCAATAATATCAATAATCAATCAATATCTACCGTACCTTGCTGCTCTTCCCTCCTGCTCCCGCTACCTCCTCTTCTTTCATGCTCGCGCGCAGTCGCTCCTCGACCTCCTGCCCGAATTGCACCTGCGAATCGATCGATCGATAATCAATCGATACCGTAACTCTAATCGCCTTCTATCTTACCGTATCCCCTTCCTATACCGTAACCTACTGTAACCCCCTACCGTAATCACCTAGACTCTAGGTTTAATGTAATACCTTCTATCTTACCGAATCCCCTTCTGATACCGTAACTCTACCGTAACCCCCTACCGTACCTTGCCGCACCGTATCCTGAACGCGTCGTGCAGCATCGACTCATACGTGAGCCCGCTCATCAGCACGGAGGCTGGGTCGAGGTTTCTGGAAATAATTAAAAATTTCAGCATCGTTCATCTCAGCATCGTCCATCTAGTCCTAATTTGAAGAGATGGTGAGACGCCGAATCTATTACATGTGAAACGCGCTCTCCTTAAAAAGCATGAAAAAGTTGGATTGCTTTCTTGTTATTCGAATGATTCGAACGATTGATTGACTGACACCTCGCCACTCTGTGATATGGCAGCGATGAGACCTCGTCTCACCTACTTGCCAAACGCGGATTAGTCGGAACATCGTTTGAAAAAAAAAGATTGTTATTTTGAAGTTGGCAGCTCTTTTCCCATTGATGCTCATTATCTCATTTTGTAATATCGCAACGATGAGACCCCACTCCGCCTACTCGCGAAACAGTCTCGCCTTTTGATACCAATAAAATGTGTGATTTAAAACAGGCCACCCTTCTCTATTGACGGTCGCGACCACCGCACTACCTTGAAATAGTGGTGAGGCCCAGTTCCGCCAACCCAAAACACAAACACGTACCACACTCGCCCCTACCTCAACCAATAATCGATTATCGATACCGTGTTTCAAAACTACCGTAACCCCCACATACCTGTCCAGCAGGAACAGATGCGAGATCGGCTGATCCGCCAGGGCGCGCGGCTCCCCGCGGTCCGCGTACAGCACCTTAATTTGCTTAATTATTTAAATTATTTTTAAAAAAACGTTTCCCAGTGTTCAGCTACACCAACTTCTCACCAAATTCCGGATAATTTATTGAACACACTTTTGATTTTTTAATATTTTAAGTTAATTAATTAACTAATTAGCATAATTACCTTCATCATCTTGCTCACGCGCTCGGCCGCCTCGCCCACGCCGTAGATCGCGGGGAACTGTAATTCGATATTTTCTTTGTTTTGTATCAGTTGATGAATGCATGTTTCACTTCTGGAATAAGGCATTCGAAATCTGAAAGAGGATGATGGAATCAACGCACACGTTATAAATTAGAATGAAAATAAATTCCTCTTGTTGTCAACAGCACCGTAGCCACACCACCCTTCCAATCGATCAACCGCACTTCCCATTCTACCGTATCCCACCGTACCTGTCCGTACAGACTCTGCAGCTGGTAGAGCGACTGCGCGACCGAGTAGTACTCCGTTTGACGGGACTGCGGCAGCTCGAGAGAGAAGAGATCGGCTGAAAAGAGTGAATGTTCGATTGCGTCATGACTATGCAATTGCGTCATGACTAGGCAGCACTGGTGCATGATAGGACGACATTAGCTCAGTGGGGAGACATTGGCAGAAGAGAGGGGAGTATCATCAGCATTAACAGAGATGTCAGATTAATTTTTTTTTTAATATCCGGCAAGTTAAGTGTGACATATTACCCAAGCACAATCTCCAATCTAGATGTCGTCGCTGTGTAGCACAAGACATGTAAGCGAAAATCCCGAAAAAAATCGTTCCGCTTTTGGGTCATTTTTCTGCCGTTCCCCCGACTATCTGAAACCGTAACCTACTGTAATCCCTCATCCTACCGTATCCCCAATCGATTACCGTAACCCTACCGTACCCTCAATCGGCAGCAGGGGCAGGGAGAGGGCGCTCTGGTCGACGGCACCGTACACGCCCGCCCGCTCCAGTTCGCGATCCGCCATCGGCAGCAGGCGGTCCACCCAGATCACCTGACGAGGAGTACGGTATTATCGATTACTGGGGTACGGTATTATCGATTGTTGATCGTGAAGTATACGGTAACTGGAATCCCTCCGATGCCCTATTGGTAATAGTAATTCCACACACGGGTTCAAGGCCGAATTGTTCAAGAAACAAACAGGCGGCCATATCCACGCCATGAAGCACAAGAACTACCAGGGGATAATCTTTGCTAAATGGATCAAACTTACACGCAAGTTCAAAAACAGGAGATCAAAGATCAAACAACGTAGATCAAAGATCAAAGATCAACTCACGGCGGCGGGCGTGGCCTCGTCGGAGCGGAGGAAGGCCGCGAGCAGGCGCGCGTTCGGCAGGGAGCATCTTTAATTAATTAATTAATTAAGATAAGTTAATTAAGCAAAACAAGGCGAAAATACAAAGTTGTTTCTAAAACCGCGTCATGCAACATGTCGGTTTCACCGTCTCCAAATGAGCATCTGCGCTGAAGGAGATTCAATCTTCTTCTTCCATCAGTTTGAAGAAAAAACGAGAAATCGAACAATCACACTCCAGTCTCAGTCTCCAGCCTCGCGGCTTCTTATCTTGCACTAAACCTAATGAGCCAGTATTGTTCCGAATCTAAAGCGTTTAAAAAATCTATTCACCTCATGAGGAAGACCCTCATGATGTTTATCACAGGAAGTTCTCGTCAAAGGCACTACCACGTTTTAAAACAAAATACTCACCTCATCAGAAACACTCTTGTCGCTCGCGTCGGGCCCGCGCCTCCGTCAATCTCCGACGAGGGCAGAGAACCGTCCTTGCTGGAATTAATTAATTAATTAATTAATTCACTTAATTAGTTAGAAATAAATATTATGGTTTTCATAGGTGTCCAGCAGTGGCGGCGAGTGACCTTTTTGCGCACTGCCCCACCGGCTATTTGGTGAGGCAGTGCGCACCCCATGAATAGGGGGTCATGGTCCGAAATCGAGGGGCCATACCCGTCGCGTCTCGAGTGCATCGACTCTTGAAGGGACCGACTCGACGGGTACCCGTGCGTCCGCTCAGGGCGCCTCAAATTGTGCTCGCCCAAGTCGGTCCCTTCAAGAGTCGATGCACTCGAGACGCGACGGGTATGGCCCCTCGATTTCGGACCATGACCCCCTATTCATGGGGTGCGCACTGCCTCACCAAATAGCCGGTGGGGCAGTGCGCAAAAAGGTCACTCGCCGGCGGCGTGGACAGGTATGATGGTTTTAATAACGTTGATGCATTATTCTCATTATAACATCCCCATTTCCTCTCCATTTGAACAATTAACTTTATTAATTAAAAAAAACATAATTTCTTCTTCCACCCTCACACACATGCACTGTCGAATTCTCGCAAAGTATACATTGCTTTTTCGTACCGAATTAAACGATTAACGTAATTACGTTAGACATTGCACTGCTTTAATCCTTGAAATACGTCCACGTTCTAGCAGCCCCTCTGAAGAGCTTCCCTCTCCATTTGATGCTCTGAACTCCCCACTCTCACGCTATCCCTCAGTCTCTGACGTCTCTCTATCTAATCGGAATCCCCTTATCCCCTCTCCTAGTTAATTAATTAATTAATTGAATATAAACATTATTGTTTCAACAATCATTTATGATTTGTTTCAATCAATCTAACATCCCCTTCCCCTCTGCATTTGGTGCTCTGAACTCCCCTCTCTCACGCTATTCCCCACCTTCTGGCGTCTCTATCTACTCGGAATCCCCTCCATTCCCTCTCCTCTGCCCCCAGCCGAGTCCAAGGTCCACTCCACTCCAGTCTCTTTTCATTCAATCTCTCTGTGGTTAGACAGGGCGAGAGATAATGGGAAATGGAGAGAGCGCAGTCCGTCGTTCTCTTCATTCATTCAATTTCCCTCGCTTCGCGCGTGCTTCGCTGTTACAGCATGACCACTTTATTCAGAGGCTACCACAATCGACAATTCTTTCGAATCTCGTAGGATCCAAAACCCACTTCTGCTAGAAAATGCCAATCACTCAGTGCGAAAATATTCAAAATTGAACAATTCTCAGGTCCTCGGCAGTCCACCTTCTGTCTCAGGAGTAATAGCGAGTGGGGATTTCTTATTTTATATTCTAGGATGAACCTTCCACCCACCAGTCTGCCATAGACAGAACACGGGTAGTTCACGTGAAGGTGAGAATAAGAAGAGAGGAGGAGATGAAGAACAGTGATCACTGATTACCTTGGTCAGTGAGTGTGCGAAAACGTAGCACTCGTCAGACTCTCTCACTTCCCCCCTGCTCTCTCGTCTCTCTGAGTGTCCAGAGAGCAGTTAGTGAATCGAAGTGTAATATCCCCCTGTAATAGCGACGAAATCGAGATGGTCGCAATCACTGCAGTGTAACATCTATCTTTAGAGGTGTTTGAAATAAAACTGGTGATTCAAAAAAAAGGTCTGGCACCAGTCGCATCCTTGCTCCACTGCTAATAGAAGAACCACAACTTTGCACTCGGGCAATTTAAGAAGGACTCTAATCTTTACAAGAAAAAATTGATAAAAATTGCAGGCGCTTCAAATGTGCTCTACTTTCAGCGAGATTTGCAGATAAAATCACAAATCACCCCTTCGTTCTCCCATTGACACCCATAAACGCTGCACAGAACACTACTATCACTATCTCTCTTCTTCTTTACTCTCCCCACTTCGCCTACTCTCTTCCACCCTATCGTCAAGAGCTTATCACGTTTCTAAAACCCCAATCTCCCTGCTCCTACTGATAAGAGCAATCGGCACAGCGCAATCACCCCATCCAAGGCATTTTCTCGTGTGTTCTCTCCGTTTCCCCTCATCGCTCGCCTATCAGAGCAGCGAGATAGTGTGCAAAACGAAGAGAGTCGGGCCATTGCTCGATGAAATCAGGAATCCTAATAAGCTGATCTGGACATGAAGCTAGACATCGGCCGACTCTCTCATTTCCCCCTGCTCTCTCGTCATTTATGATTCTTGGATTAGTTAACGTATCTCGCACATCAAGCAATCGTATCAGTGTGTTTTCCACCGTTTCTCCCTCACACAAATCCCCACGTATGTATCTCACTACGCCAAAACAAGAACGCTCAATGGAGACGTCTCTCTCATTTTCCCATAATCTCTCGCATTGTCTATTCAATCAGACAGTGAGGACGCGAGAGACTAATGGACGCGTTAGAGAGAAGAAAAAGGAGATTACAGGTAGACAGCCTTTCCGCTATCTCGTAATGAGATTCTCGTTACCAACGATGAGAAAACTACGATAAAACGATATCGGTCTTTTTGATCTACCGCCTTACGATTACTTAATTACTCAACATTAGTAGGGGTGAAAGTTGCAAGTATTCTTGGAAAACTACCGTACTCTAGTAATCGATATCACGCCACCTGCTGGAGCGCCTACTAATCTCACAAGACAAAGAAGGAGAGACAAGGGTAGAGAGATAACGCTAAAGATAGCATGAACTAGGGTTCAGCGCGCGCTTGCAATCGATAAATTACGGTTACCGTAATCCTACCGTACCCAGACGTCTTCTTGTAGGTCAAAGTCCACCGGGGAAGCCTTCTCGACGAAACATCAATGATTACTTCAGCAATACCTAGTGATAACGAGGGATCGCCAGATTTTTACGTCAGCCAGAACAGTAATCACTGCGGAAAACAGCAAAATAGCTAACTTAACTTGCTAATCGGTGATACAGATTTCTCAATAATGCAGAGGTACAGTATCCCATCTAGAGCAATCCAGAGTGCTACCGTAACCTATCAAGGCTACAGTAATCGATAACCACCGTAGTCAAGGCAACAGTAATCAATAAACCACCGTAATCTACCGTACCTGATCGTGAATACGCGGACGCAGCCGTGCTTCGCCAGCAGCGACATCGACGCGACCTTGTCGAGCGGCCGGAGCAGGCATTGCTCAACCTGATTATCGATTTATTGATTGATAAATAATTAATTAATCGATAACTAAAACTGCCAGCAATTCACTACTATGAAATGAGTTGAACATCGTCTATGATAATTTGTAATAATAACAAGAATACAAAAACAAGTCAACACCCACCAGCAGATGCTTGGGGCCGGGCAGCGACTCGAGCCGGTGCACGAGGTCTCCGCGCGCCACCTCGAGCGTCAACCGCAGGTCGTCGTCCATGCCCTCAGGGCTACAGCGAGCAATAACAACAACAACAACAATAACACGAAAACAACAACAAAAACACGCGCGCGGTACTCAGTGCTCAGTTTCAGTTGTTTTTTGCTTGTTTTGTTTTGATTTCACCCCGGTTGGTTTTGAGTTTCAGTTGTCAAACCTGGGCTCCGAGACGAGAGTAGATGAAGAGGAAGATGGGCACAGCACCGATCAGGGCCAAGATGAGCTCGAGCATCGCTCGTCTGGATTTCACCATGAATTTAGCCAGTTATGCGACGATTAGGCACTACTTTGGCATCCAGGACACCGTTATTCGACTAAATAAGCAGTAAAATTCAGTCCGGGACAGCAAAGTAGTGCCTGGGAACATTGCCTAGACTGCACCCGCCTCCCGCAGGCTGTTTTGACGACGCACCCATGTTTCAGAGAACACAAAACATAACAACAAGCGCAAGTTGGGTGCGCGGCGACAAAACAGCGGGAGAGTTCTAGGGTAGAGAGGCATTATCGATAAGGGACGCTGCCCGAGTAAAAGAAAAATTCTGAGTAGAAAGAAGAGGGGAGAAGATAAGCTCCTCCCCTCTTGTCTCTCTCGATAGATCTCGCCAGTCTTCTTGGGGCTACTCGCGCTGAAAGAAGCAGAGAAAGAGCGGAGAGAATGGGCGAAGAGTGGGGCGCGCCTGCTGCAAGAACCTATTGAAACTAGTGGCAAATGAACGAGAGAAGAGCGAGTGCAAGCCAACTTCCGCCGCCTTGCACGACAAAACGCGCTCTAAACAGCACCAACCGGGTGAAAACGTACCAAATGAGTAAATGATGGACAGGGAACCTGAAACTGAGCACCAGAACGCATAATAATCGATAATAAACGAATAATCAATAAATAGAACCGAAACTACAGACTACAATTGAGAAAAAGTTTGACAAATTTGTCATACAGTATGAAATTTTTAGAGTTGGAGCGAACAATGCTGTGTACTAATGATTTTCTTCTAAATGTTCCCACTAGTCAGCTTTTTGCTCATAATTTAAATGATTATTATGATAAAATATATATTTTCATAAAACACAAACGCACCCGGGACATCACCATGAAGACGAACCAACTCCAGTAGATCAATTGGTGTAAGTATGATGAAGCCAGAAAATATTAGGGCCGCTGCTCAAGTTCTTCCACTGTTTCGTGCATGTGGATTCATCATAGCCAGTCGAGTATGGAGAACATTTTTTTATTCGGCGAACAACTAACAATTGCGATTGTAAAGCAACAAGAATAAATATAATATTGCTTGAGTCCAGGGCGCGGGCGGACAAATAGGGGGGGGGGGGGGTTGGGGAGCATTTGCATAATCAAGATCGTTCTTCAGTCATGCTCAGTCTGAGTCCGAATCGAGCGAATGCATTAATTCTGTAACCACTGAACAAGTCAATCGCGAGTCGAGCGGCTCTTGCGTGTGCGAATACGACGTATCCGGATCCTCCAAAGTGTTCACTCCGGATATGCACGGCGTTGACTCTTCCCGCCTGACCGAACAAACTCCTTAGGTCAGCGGCCCTCACGTAGGGCGGAATGTTGGATAGTCTGACAATGGTTGAGGAAGAAGGACGAACGAGGGGTTCGGTAGCTACAGTATGCTGGAACGATGAGGTAGGTCGGGGTACGGTAGGACGAGGAATAACGGGATTACGATGGGGCACAGTAGAAGCATTAGTGGACGGAATCGGAACAGAAGAATGAGAGGGCTGATTGGGAGTAGAGCTGTTGATTTGAGAAGAAATCGCCAGAGAAGCAAGAGATTCTTCAATCTGCAATCAGCTAAGATTAAATTCTATTATGTTTTAAACTACATTTGAGGGAACTAGCTTCCAAAAATGAGACTTTCGCGACTTTTATGGACGCTCACAATAAAAGTCACCGTTTCTGGCCCTAACTATAAAACTTGGTTGCTGTGATGTTGATTCTCACCTTCTCCTCTTTCTTCTCGTTCTCAGTGACATTCTTGGCCTCCTTAACCACCTCCCCTTCCTCCTTCTCCTCATGCAACTTCACGAATCCTGTACTCTTTCTACAGAAAGGACAGTCAAGTCTGCCGTTCTTCTGAAAATTGTATTATGAGTACCAATCAAAATTGACTACCAAACCAGCATCGAATGCTTTGGATGCATGCATTCGAATGACATGAAGCCTGAGAATGTTGCGCACGTTGAAAAGTACGTAATAATTACCTCCATCTGTAGCACACAAGCCATACAAGCCGTATGCCCGCACGCGGTCAGCACCTAATCTACTGGATGACAACCATTTGCACATTCTCCGCCCCAAAAGTGCCCCAAAAGTGATACCGTACCTCCATCTGTAGCACACAAGCCATGCAAGCCGTGTGTCCACAAGCTGTCAGCACTGCCCGAGCATCGGGATACGGAGAAATGCAGATGCTGCACTGACGAGAGTAGGTGCAGGGAGCGCTGGAATGCAATCATCAACGAGCGTGTTTTGCGTTTTTTTTTCATTTTTGTAAGACATCTCTGAAAGCAGGGCTGTGCAAAAACTTTACGGTCTCTCACTCTCCCATGATCTATCGCTTTGTCTAACCGGCGAGAGAGCGTTGCGAGATGAGAGACCGTGTAATTTTTGCACAGCTCTGTCTGAAAGCACGAAAGCTCCGAAAATTCTCACCCTATTTCGTTCTTGTCAATCAACTCCTTGATCTTCTTCTGTTTCTCCACATGACTCAATCGACCAGGAACGACACCGAAGTCATTGACTGCTTGATTCACTGCGCTTCTCAGACCTTGACGATCGAAATGACCGTAGCCTGGAATGATTTTCGGAATCAATTTATCAATTTTAATCGTTAAATTAATAATAACACGCAAAAGTTCGAGCATTTTTATCGAGAAAATGTTCCAGTATGTTGAAGGAGATGATACAAAAATATTTTTGAAAAGTAATTTAATTTATAAATAACGTACCCACAACCAGCTGGGCTACCAGAGGCTGCACATGCTGAGGACTGCCGGTGAAGTAGATCTTGTCTTGCACATCATACACTCGATAGAACCCATCTCCAACCACGGGGATGGGGTTGAGGCTGGCGAACCGAAGAGCTGACATGATGAACTGGAATGAGAAAAATGGAAAATGGACGAATAGAGATAAACATGGAATCGGCAAACGATAATGTTGGATGAAGGGGAGTGATAAAAGGAGGTGAAGAGACGAAGTGAGTAATTGACAGCCCGGTAGGATACTTATACTCGACAGATCGGAATCGTCCAGCCTCAACTTGTCTGCGGTGCGAGATCGGGCGTTACCGAGACCAAGGTTTACGACATTTTATGATCAGACAGGACAGCCAAAACTGCCAGGAGGTACGTACAAGAGATCAAAATTCGAGCAATCGTCTCTTCATTTTACGCGCTCTCTCGCGTCTCTGACCGGTGAGAGAGCGCGTGAAATGAAGAGACGTCTAGATGTACTTCATCTAATGATGTCCGTATCACTGAGACATTGTAAATACCAGACAGTCGGATGGAATGCGAACCTCACCATATCCTGAGTCCAGAACTTCATGGTATCGAACGTTGTGCATTAGATGTAACGGAATCATCTAAAAAAAAATTCTCACATGTTCAATTCGAATTAAATAATGATTGTCAACATCTGTCCGAGCAGCTCGAACGATAGTTGATGTATCTGATCACAGCGTTCTGACCCTCATTGTTTTCTCCAAACAAGGGTGAACAATGGGATTTTCATTTTGAATTTTCTCGCGAAACCTGCGAAAACGAACTGCAAAATTGATCTCGAAATTTGAGATATTTATGAAACGTAGCGCAATTCTCCTTATCACTTTTTTACAAAATGAAAATCGATATTCGTTTCAACATTCCTTTGAATCCTGAGTTTGCAGTTCCGTTATGTCAACCCTGACCCTTGTTTGTCGGGATAGAACGCTGCGTGATGTATGTTGCCTTCTGCGCTATTCGGTAACTCAACGCTATTCAGTAACTTTTGCTCCACTTTCTCAGGATGATTCATTCCTTTGAACTTCTCTTCCCTCTTACAGCCCAGACAAAGACACTGTCACCTAACGAGGCAGGGTATCGTGCGATTCAAATGCTCAGCTTTGATAATACTGTGTTTAGCGCATAATACAGTACATGCTAATCGCCTCATGCATATGCGCGCGCGGCGGCACGCCGCGTGCCGCGGCTTGCGCGGCTGTGTTTTGCAGAACAGCTAACATTGGTCATGAAAAGTGGCATCGATTTTTGGAATCTGCGTAAATTCCCCCATCTATCCCACTTTTGACCCAACTTTTACAATGCTGTTTTGAAGAGCTGGAAAAATGCTCCCAAAAATCCTGACCCAGCGAACAAAATATGACACATTTGAACAAGTGCCCAAATGCCATCGTTCATCGATTTTCAGTATGTTTTTCATGTTTACGGCACTGAGGAGTGTCAAATGCTACGGAATATGGGCTTGTTCAACTGTGTCATTTTTAGTTCGCTGGGTCAGGTATTTTCAGAAAATATTTCCAGCTCTTCAAAACAGCATTGTAAAATTTGGGTCAATCGTGGGATCGATGGGGAATTGTACGCAGAATCCGAAAATCGAGGTCACTTTTCATGACCATTGTTTGCTGTTCTACAAAACACAGCCGCGCAAGCCGCGGCACGCGGCGTGCCGCCGCGCGCGCATATGCATGAGGCGATTAGCATGTACTGTACGGAACATTAAAATCTTCGCAGGGAGTGTTACTAGAGCTCATAGGAAACGACTAAGCACATTAAGCTAAGGTCTGACAATGAGTGCCCTCAATCAATAGCTGAAATTATACAGGGTGTGGAATAATAAGCGGAGCGGTTTATTCTTTTGCGATAACTGCTCCCTCTCATTCTCTCATTTCTCTCATTTCTCATTCCCATTTCTCACCTTGCACTTCTCAGTTCTACCGATGTTCCTCGCTCTATCGAATATTCATTAGTTTCGAATATTCCAGATTTTCCGACCTACACTCGGAAGCACCTGCTTTGAAGCGGTTATCTGCAAGCGCGAACGATTACATGATGAATCCAGATGCAAGACGCGATGAAGAAGTTGCGAGACTGTCCTCCATCACTCATATCCCACCCAAACGAATGACAAAGGGAGTCATGAAGGGCGACTGGAGCATCAACCAAGATATCATCTTTTTTCAACGACAATTCACCAAGATAAATGATACTTTGTAGATCTCAAATGAGTCAGTAGTGCATTGCAAAGTTTAGTTTACGAATTAGTTTAGTTTACGAACATTAGCTAATTGGGATGAGGGTACAGTCACTGTCTTTTCGTAATGTCTCTTTTGTTTTCCGCCTTTTCATTCAGTCCTCGAAGACTTGTTCCTCTATTTCTCTTCCTTTTCTGAGATTCTTCCTCCCATCTTTCCTTGTCCTGGCCTCTTTCATCACAACTCTTACCCCTGTCTTCCCCCCAGAGAAAAAATCAAGGAAAGTGGAGAAATTCGGCTCAGTTCGCTCCTGCTGAGAACACCACAGGGTACACCCTATTTGATGTCGAGTTATCACGTTCTCATATCTCTCTCTCTCTCTCTGATCTTGATCACTGACAATCTCCTGCTGGCAGAACGGCAGAGATTCAGCCCCACCTCCTCACCTTTCTGTCGAATCCCTCTTCATTCGTGCTACCATGCTTCTGTGCTTCCATTCTGAAACTTTTCCTCCCCAACTTGATCGTTATTCTCTTGCTCGAGCCAGTTAATGTCTTCTCGACTGATTTGCCTTATTTTAGAATATTCGATCTACACTCGGATGTTTCTTGGTTGGGAAGCAATTATAATGGAGAAGATTCCGAACTCACAAAGGTAAGCGTGGACTAATGTGATGTTAGAGATCAGTGAAAAGACCCGACCTCACAAAAATCGGATCTCTTCAAAGTTTGATACATTCGCATCACTCAAAGATACATTTTCATTCTAGCTTTCTGAGCAACACCGAAGTTGGATATTCCGATCAATACATGAAGGTGCTCAACAACAATGCTCGCATCAAGCACCTAGATCTTCATTTCTAATTGGTTGCTGTGAGTGAAACCTGATTTGCATTGCCGTGGAGGAAATGGAATTACTGTCGTTCTCTCATTTCGCATGCTCTCTCTTTCTCTCTCTCTCTCTCTCGCTTTTTCTAACCGAAAGAGAGAAGCGGAACGAGAGAACGAGAGTGATTCCATTTCTTCCACGGCATTTAACATTTTCTAATCGCAGTAACTCTACAGACTGGCATGGGTGTAACTGTCGAATTGTGCAGTGGCAAGATCTTCTTGCAAACAATCCCGACTACTCATTGAGTTATTGAAGATCAGCAGAGGTGGAATTGATATACCTTCGAACCAGCATTGAATTTTCTATCGCATATCACTGATGAATCAAAATACTCTGAACGCGAAAACATTATCAACATTTATCACGATTCTTTCTGGGTTCAAATACTACTTAGATGACAGGGTTCGAATGTATTATGCAGCGCAACATAATTATTATGCGATCATGGAATTATTATGGGTCAACAGGGAGAGTTGTCAAGGGGGGGGGGGGGCGTTTGCAAAAAGGTTGCGACTTTAAAAAAGTCTGAGAATGGAATCAACGAGGTGACATTGGATCAACAAAGAGATGGATATCTTATTCGATATCTGGTTCAGGACAACTGCTTGGATTGAGAAAAGAGTGGTGGGAATGACAATGGTAGGGATGCAATACTGGGTGAAGTGACAGAGATTCAAGCCTCTTGCTCCTTCTTCAACATCTCCTGATCAACCAACGGTCTCGGGTTGAGGGGAGCGGTTATCTCCGGGTCCTCCTTTCCTTCCACCTCTTCCTTCTTTCCAGTAGTTCGTTCCTTGAGGATCTTGTAGGCTTGTGAGTGGACGAAGATGTTGCGGATTCCTGAAAATATTGAGCTTATTCATCATTCAATAAATCTTGCTGTTTTTGAGTCGTTTGTTTCTACTCCCATCTTTTTAGCGAACAGTAATCACCATACTCAGAATAGAATACTACAGTACTGAAGGCATGAAGAAGTGCAAACTTAGAATAGGTGAGTACAATATGCAGATGAATTGTGTGCATCACTCACCGACGATAAACACCAGAGTGGAGGTTCCGATAGCGACCTTGGCGTAGGAGGCTGCTTCTGAATGGAATGATTTGCTTTCTCATTTTTCACATTCTTCTCCGCAGTTCTTGGTACAAAAATGTTAGCTTAAAGGAGTCAGAGCAAACATTAGAGTCCCAATCTGCCAATGCAAAACTGTAGCTATCATGAACCATTTCCCAGGTGATTCATTCCTGATATCATTCTACAACTTCTCTTCCCCTCTTTCAACCCAGACAAAGACAGTGTCACCTAACGATGCAACTGCCTTCTCTCTCTTCCCTATCCCCATTTCGCACCTTACTCTTCCATCCTCTTTTTCCTTCCTTACTTCCCCGTTCTTGTCTTTCACTTGTGCTGTCATTTGGATATTCCAGATTGTCCGACCTGCACTCGGAAGCTCGCTTCGAAGCAGCATTATGGTGCGTTTATCGTCGCCGCACCCCCTGCGAGATAGGTCAGAATGGCCTGCTCAGGGGGGTCTGGAGAGGTGGAATGAGGGGGCAAATCGATGTTCTAGAGGGGTCTGGCGACGTGGCTCTCTCATTTCATCTCATTCGTCGTCCTCTGACCCCCCAAAGCGGTCTCTCAGACCCCTCTAGAACATCGATTTGCCCCCTCATTCCACCTCTCCAGACCCCCCTGAGTAGGTCATTCTGACCTATCTCGCAGGGGGTGCGGCGACGATAAACGCAGCATTATACATGGACTACGAGCTGAATCCAGATGCAAGAGAACGATCAAGAAAATGTCACCAAGGAAAAACCCAAAGGAATCAAATAGTTAGAGCAACAACTCCCAGAACGAGGGGAATCAAGAACAGAGAGAAGCTCTGGATAAAAAGTACTTGTGAATCATGGATAAATGTTTAATTCGTTTCGAGGAGTTTTGCACATAAACATTTACAACTTGGGAGAGGATACAAATATATTTTCATAATGTCTCATTAATTATTTTCACCTTTTTTTCATACAGTCCCAGGAATCATTCTACATACTGTCTTTCAAATGATTATAAAATATATATTTTCATAAAACACAAACGCACCCGGGACATCACCATGAAGACGAACCAACTCCAGTAGATCAACTGGTGTAAGTACGATGAAGCCAGAAAATATTAGTGCCGCTGTGATAGTCGCTCAAGTTCTTCCACTGTTTCGAGCATGTTGATTCATCATGGCGAGACGAGTATGGAGAACATTTTTTTATTCAGCGAACAACTAACAATTACAATAAAAAGGCAACGAATTCAAGGGTGCACATCACTTGTCAACCACAGTCTGAGACCGAATCGAGCGAATGCATTAATTCTGTAACCACTGAACAAGTCAATCGCGAGGCGAGCGGCTCTTGCGTGTGCGAATACGACGTATCCCGATCCTCCAAAGTGTTCACTCCGGATATGCACGGCGTTGACTCTTCCCGCCTGACCGAACAAACTCCTTAGGTCAGCGGCCCTCACGTAGGGCGGAATGTTGGATAGTCTGACAATGGTTGAGGAAGAAGGACGAACGAGGGAAGAAGGTACAGTATGCTGGAACGATGAGGTAGGTCGGGGTACGGTAGGACGAGGAATAACGGGATTACGATGGGGCACAGTAGCATTAGTGGACGGAGTCGGGACAGACGAATGTGAAGACGGGGTTGGAGTAGAGCTGTTGATTTGAGAAGATAGCGTCAGAGAAGCGAGGGATTCTTCGATCTGAAATGAGCAATGATTAAAATCTTTCAGATTTTGGAGCGAAACAAGGTTACACACAGAACAGAAACGGTAAAGCTGCATGGAAGAGACAAAACAGGACGATTACTAAAGATAGCTGTATTGAATCTCACCTTCGCCTTCTCATCCTCCTTCATCTCGTTCTCATTGACATTCTTGGCCTCCTTAACCACCTCATCTTGCTCTTTCTCCTCATGCAACTTCACGAAACCAGAAGTCGTTCTACAGAAAGGGCAGTCAAGCCTGCCGTTCTTCTGAAAATTAGGAAATGAGTTTCAATCAATATGGCGCTACTTTTAAAAAAGTAGTTGCGTTGCCCTTACGAATTCGAAGTCTTCGAACCAGCGCGTTCCGGTTCGAAATGGAAAGAGGGTGAGATAATGTGAAAAATGCAGAGAGCATTGGTTGGTCTCTTTCGTCAATTCGAATTATTCGAATTCGACCGGGAACCCCAAAAAGGAGAAAACATAAAAAAATACCTCCATCTGTAGCACGCAAGCCATGCAAGCCGTATGCCCACAAGCGGTCAGTACAGCCCGAGCATCTGGATATTGAGTAATGCAGATGCTGCACTGACGAGAGTAGGTGCAGGGAGTGCTGAAATGGAATAATTCACGATATGGAAGCGGATTCGAATTTGAAGTCTTCGAACACGCACGGACCGGTTCGAAGACTTCGTAATTATTCTTACTAAGAGTTTCTTAGCATTCTAATAGGGAGGGCGAAAGTGTGCAAAATGGAGAAATCGAAGTATTCGAATGAAAGACTTCGGCTTCAAATTCGAAACATCAACTCAAAATCACGAACATCCTCGAATTTTATCCTCACCCTTGCTCGTTCTTGTCAATCAACTCCTTGATCTTCTTCTGTTTCTCCGATTGGCTCAATCGACCTGGGGCACCTGTTGACCTGGGACCTGGGGCAGCTCCGAAGTCATTGACTGCTCGATTCACTGCACTTCTCAGACCTTGACGATCGAAATGACCATAGCCTGAAATTAAATATCCACATTTTGTATGAATTATTCGTAAAATCAAAAAAAAAACGAGACTCCTGAGCTATTGCAGGAAAGAAGCCACATTACGGCAAGAAAGCAAAAATTAAAGTTAAAATTAAAATAAATTTTATAAAGCTTACCCACAACCAGCTGGGCTACCAGAGGCTGCACATGCTGAGGACTGCCGGTGAAGAAGGTCTTGTCTTGAACATCATACACTCGATAGAACCCATCCCCAGTCACAGGGATGGGGTTGAGGCTGGCGAACCGAAGAGCTGACATGATGAACTGGAATGAGACGCAAGTTGAATTTGAAAAATCGTTGAATTTCCTTCACAAACTCGAGATGCACATTGTAGTTACAAAAGAAAATGTTGGGAGAGCGCGAGACGACAGTCAATTAGTAAGGGGCAGTGGTGAAATTATCAAACATAAATGTTTGTAGTCAGTCATTTTGAACGAATATTAAAAATGAGACAAGTGAGAAGAAACGAAGTGAGTAATTGACAGCTCGGTAGGATACTTATACTCGACAGATCGGAATCGTCCAGCCTCAACTTGTCTGCGGTGCGAGATCGGGCGTTACCGAGACCAAGGTTTATGACGATTTATGAGCAGAACGGACTGCCAGGGGGTACGTCTCTTCATTTCACACACTATCTCGCCTCTCTGACCGGTGAGAGAGTGTGTGAAATGAAGAGACGGCGACCTAATACGAAAGACTAAGTGTGCTTCATCTAGTGATCTCCGTATGGCTGCGACATTGTAAATACCAGACAGTAGATCGGATGGAATGAGAACCTCACCATACACTGAGTCCAGAAGTTCATCTTATTGAAAGTTGTGTATGAGAACAAAATCAAGGATACAATTTGAGCAACGAGAATTTTCTTTCCTGCTAGTTCAATTCGTATTAGCGATTGTCAACATTTTAGGTGAACAAGCATTATTTGAGAGGATTTGATGTATGAAATCTTGTATTTCGCCTCGCAACGATTGATTTTGCAGCTATTCGGCCACATTTTCCTCCACTTTCTCAGGATGATTCACTCCTTTGAACTTCTCCTTTCTCTCTTTCAGCCCAGACAAAGACAGTGTCACCTAACGAGGCAGGGGCAACTGCCTTCTCACTCTTTCCTTTTCCCATTTTGCTCCTTGCTCTTCCCAACTCTTTGTATGCGTCTTTGTTTTCCTTTCTTCCTTGTCATGTTTCTGTTCCTTCTTCCGTTTTTTTCATTGGTTTCGTTTTTTTACTTCAGATTTTCCGACCTACATTCGGAAGCCTATAAGCGGCATTCTAACAAGAAAAAAACGATTACAAGAAAGATCCAGCTGCACGATGCGTTCAAGTTCATGCCTCCGATGAAGGGATCATGTAATGCGACCAGATCATCAACCAAGATATCTTCTCATTTTCAACAACAATAAATCAAAGATGAAGCAAACTTTGTAAAATGATTCAGTAGTGCATTGCAATGTTCAGTTTACGGAGACACTAGCCAATTGGGATGAGGATGCAGCCACTGTATAATGTCTCAAATAAGTTCTCATTTAAAAAAATTTCTCCTGGAATCACGCTACATGTTTTTCTCTCTCCAATCAACAATTCAATTGATTCCGTTCACACTCTTTCTTCTCTAATACAGTACCGCAGAGTCTCCTCCCTAACGCAAGTGGCGCGGTGAGTCGGGGTGAGTCACATCAGGTCACCCCGACTTTGAGGTGGCTTTTGACCCCTTCAAAGTGTGTATTTTACTGGCTATTTTTGGCTACGGCCTAATCTGGTCAAGCTCTATCGATTGGTGTAATCAGAACTTTGAATATCCCATTTGATCTTTGATCTTTGAGCGGGGACGCCATTCTCCCCTTCCTCATTTCCATAACCCCTTGTCTGGAGAGAGAGTGGATTAGCTCTCCCTCATCTTGGTCTTTTGATCTGACAGTGATCGGTAGTCTCGTGTTTTTCTGAGTTCCCCAATGTGGTTCATGACTACAGTAATCGGGTGGACAGAGTATACAGGAACAACAGTGTGGAAGGGGTGGCATATCTGCCATTTGCTAAGGGTTGTCTTTTCTGGAGGGCAAAGTTGGG
>LS496985.1:344566-355189 GCA_900490845.1 Pristionchus japonicus
GGTTGTCTTTTCTGGAGGGCAAAGTTGGGCCACCCAACGAGTGTTGTTGAACGAGCACTTTTCCTTGAGTGTAGATTTTGAAACAGTCCGCTGGCAATACAGCAGTACAGAAAATATCGAGTATAACCACTGACAGGAAAGCAAACGTTCAAACACTTTCATACTGTTGTTCCCGTATACTCTGTCCACCCGATTACTGAACTCAGAAAAGCTCGAGACTACCGATCACTGTGAGATCAAAAGACCAAGATGAGGGAGAGCTAATCCACTCTCTCTCTCTCCAGACAAGGGGTTATGGAAATGTGGAAGGGGAGAATGGCGTCCCCGCTCAAAGATCAAAGATCAAATGGGATATTCAAAGTTCTGATTACACCAATCGATAGAGCTTGACCAGATTAGGCCGTAGCCAAAAATAGCCAGTAAAATACACACTTTGAAGGGGTCAAAAGCCACCTCAAAGTCGGGGTGACCTGATGTGACTCATCCCGACTCACCGCGCCACCTGCGTTAGGGAGGAGACTCTGCGGTACTGTATTTCCATCACACCTTCCTTTGGCTATTCCTTCACAACTGCTTGGTGTAGAATATAACCCTCTCTCAATTATTTTCACCCCTGCTGAACACCACGAGAACACCACATGGTGTCGACCTTCTCGATATCGAGTTATCACCTTCACTTATCTCTGTTCGCGATAACTAATGCTGAGAGGGCTGCGGGGTGCCAACCTTCTCAATGTCGGGATGTCACGTTCCCCCCTCTCTCTGATCACTTCTTGATCAGTAATAATCCCCCGCTGTCAGCATCGCAGTGGTTCAGCCCCTCCATCTCTCTTCATTTTCTCCAATCACCTCTCGATTCGAATCACTGCACTTCTCTGCTCTCACCTCTCATATTCTTTCAGCAATACTCTTAATCAGTTATTTTTTCACTTGAAAAACCATTTAATTGAATTTTTTCGATTTAGAATATCCGATCTACACTCGGATGCATTCGTTGTGGAAATCAATGCAGCAGATGTTTCGATAGTTAGAGGTGAGCGCGAAATTGTTTATCTTACGATCATACTTATGGAACTTATTCTCCTGAGAAACACGAATCTTCTAACATTGCAGTATTGAATGAACGTACGATAACCATCAGACGATCAAGCGAATCACTGCAATTTTGCAGATTGACATGATGGTGTCATGTAAAGGAAGGAATGGCTAGATATTGACACCTCTCGATACTTTCATAGGAAAAAGATAGCATTGCATTTTGATCCATCTGCAATTTCACAACCCCGTTTTAGATGCACATTCATTGAGAAATTCGTTATCTTCAATTCTTCATTTCATGAACAACAGTAGATAAAGTATGATCGTATGCGTATGCGTTTCATTGGCAGATATAAGACTAAAACAGCCTTTTAAGATGAAATTTCAGTGCATAATCGGAAATACTCTTGAAGCTCAACAAATTATTTATCACGGGTATTTCTTGGAAGAGAGTTGAGGTAAAACTGAGATGAGAGGGTTCGAATGTATTATGCAGTAAACAATTATTATGCGATCGTGGAATTATTATGTGTCAACGGGCCTATTCAAATGGTGATAACTCTGGCGCTCCATCACTTTCCCGGACAATAGAGGAGAATGTAATGTGTTTCAGTGATTCTCTAAAAATACTGTGCTGTCGCATGGTTAGTGATCGAGGATGTAGGATGGGTATGGTGGTATGAGGAGATGTCGTGGAATACGCAGGAGTGTCAAAATTCAGTTCAAGCCTCCTGCTGCTGCTTCAGCATCTCTTGATCAACCAGCGGTCTCGGGTTGAGGGGAGCGGTGATCTCCGGGTCCTCCTTTCCTTCCACCTCTTCCTTCTTTCCAGTAGTTCGTTCCTTGAGGATCTTGTAGGCTTGTGAGTGGACGAAGATGTTGCGGATTCCTGAAAATATTGAGCTTATTCATCATTCAATAAATCTTGCTGTTTTTGAGTCGTTTGTTTCTACTCCCATCTTTTTAGCGAACAGTAATCACCATACTCAGAATAGAATACTACAGTACTGAAGGCATGAAGAAGTGCAAACTTAGAATAGGTGAGTACAATATGCAGATGAATTGTGTGCATCACTCACCGACGATAAACACCAGAGTGGAGGTTCCGATAGCGACCTTGGCGTAGGAGGCTGCTTCTGAATGGAATGATTTGCTTTCTCATTTTTCACATTCTTCTCCGCAGTTCTTGGTACAAAAATGTTAGCTTAAAGGAGTCAGAGCAAACATTAGAGTCCCAATCTGCCAATGCAAAACTGTAGCTATCATGAACCATATCAAAAATCCTAAAAAAAAGCGAATTGGCTGTGTGAATAATAAAATACTCACTTTCTCTCCTCGTCTCGTCATCGAGGTCGGACGGTGTGTGCGTCAACCTGCAATCATTTGTGATATTAGGCGACCTTTGTGTTTGTTGAAGTGTGAGACTGCATTTATCCTTCAACAATTCAACTCAAATGGTTGCACAATATGCATATTTTTTCATGAAACACATCGGCATCTGTGTTGATGGGGTTTCGGATTGTGACTTCGCTCTTCTCCTAATGTTGCACGTCATGAAGTATCAAGGACAGAATGCCACCCTCCTTACCTCACATATTCCCCAAAAATCGAATCCGGAGAAATCAGAGTGGTCACAGCAACGGTGAACTTGAGCAGACAGATGGCCATCGTGATTACCTGCAATATTAATGTCGTAAATCATTTAAATAAATAATTAATTACTTAATTATGTTCCTTTTTGTTGTTTCTAGCCGATCTCTTTTGTGATCATCGCAATGGTTGGTTTCCGCCTTTTCTCCACTGTTGATTCAGCCTCTCATCATCTGATTGCCCCCTTTCATTTCAGTTTCCCATGACTGTTGACTCTCCAGCTCATGAAAGTACAGACTAAGCTGGATTGCTAATCGACTTATCAGCCTAATCCTGTTATTGATGTTAGACCAGAACCTACATAATTGCCCAATAATCCGAGAACTTTCATTGGGTTACGCTGGTTTGGAGAAAAGAACACCCAGTCAAATAGAGCGTCTAACATCATTATCACTGTTCTGAATCCCATCAAATGTTGCAGATAGATCTAACGCTCATTCTGGTGTTTTGAAGGAGAATATTGGGAAAAGGAGCCAAATTTTGAGAAGCTTAGTGCGGACAGTGAAAGGTTTTACCGTAAGACCCATAATCGGCACCAGCAGGAATGGTTCATTCCATCGAATTGCTTCGAAGGTAGCCACTGCAGCCAAGCCCAGCCAGAGGAAGAGGATTGCCTGAATGCATAATTCTCACATCTTATCTCTCACAAAATAGTGAATCAAAATCTACTATCTAGCATTTAGACATGCACATGTGCTGTTGTTTATGTGCTTCAGACAAGGAAATATCACTGATAAATAATTTGCAAAATAGTTAGAACATTTAGATTTGCCGAACGAGCATATTTCGAGAATTTGTTTGAAAAAACCTACTCTGATAATGATAATCCACATCGGGTGGTTGAACCTGATCGCCTCGAATAGATTGTAGATGGAGAAGATTACGTTGAGAACGGCCAGCAGACGGGATTGGGCCTGTATTAATTAATTAATTATTGAATCTGAATGATTAATAGATTTCACCTCAAGGACAGCTCTGACTAATTAACCATCGAGTATTGGCCCACACTATCCTTGCAGAGTTTCCAACCTAGCATTCCCCGCCTCACTCCTCAGTCAACACAACTGAATCTTGGCCAAAAACTATGAAGCTGTAATTTGAAGTCGAAAACCATACCAGAATCTCCATCGGGCAGTAGCCCCAGCAGCATGTTTTCGCCATTGCGAGCGAGGCAAGGCTGAAAATAAAGAACATGAACTGTTATTGAAGTTTCCAGAAGCGTCGTTCAGTATGTTACCACATGAACTACAGAAAAATACGTAAAATACACGAAATAACACAGAAGTTTCCAGAAGTTCACAGAAACTGGTGCTGAACTGAGCACATGAGCAGAAAAAAGGCACAGAAGGAGCTCGAAAGTTCCAGAGGCGTCATAATTTCGGTAGCTGGCACCAGCAAAGTGCACACAAAGATACAACAGTATCACATAATAGCAAACGTGCCGTAATAAATGCGTTCCTACAATGTATCAATCGTTTTCATACTCAGGAAAAGAGAAAGCAGGAAAAGTCGCAGGATTATGCTGAGTGGTTTAGTCATAACAGAGAGGATTGGGGTTGATCTACTATGCGGTCAGCCGGGGATGATTTCATGCAAATCCTAGCGTTGGCGAGAACTCGGGTCACGTCACATGAAAGCGGGAAGCATTTACGCTTTCACCCGTCGATTTCGCCCTCTCTCACGGTGAATGATAGATGCTCAAACTGAATGATAGCGCAGGATCAATGGCTTGTCTCTCTCAATTTTCCGTGATCTCTCGTCCAGTCTGAAGCGTAGAGATAGTGTGGAACGCAGAGACTGTCGCTTCACTCCACTGTTCAAACGAGTCGAAATCAAACAAATGACTAGGGATGGTGAGAGAGGCAAACTCCTCAATCTGTGTGGTCTAGTCGCCTCTCTGACTGGCAAAAGAGCACATAGAGAAAGTGATTCGACTTCCCCCTACAAATTAGTCAGCGCACAATGGAGAAAATGCAATGCAATGCATACTTTGAGCAAAACGCAGAGTCAGAAATCAATGATAGCGCAAAGGGCTTGAATAGGCGACAAGTAGAGCTCGAAAGCCCTTCATTTTGCACAACAAGTCAAGAGGAATGGGAATAATCGCATTAGGCGGACTTTTAGGGAAATATCTAAACGATGGGAGTAATGACGGCAGTTCAAAGGACTTACGGAAAGGCTTAGTTTCGGGCAAGAGAAAGCAGTAATATGGCTTGGAAATAGCATTCATGCGGACAAGGGAATGCGTTTGTGACATGCGTACTCCGTGAAATGAGAAACACATTCGTTTCGCGGCGGGAGAATTGGCTCGTTAGAAACGCGGCCAGCAACCGGCGAACAATGAGCTTGGTCTCTCTATTTTGCGCGCTATTTCGCGCTGTCTGACCGGTCAGAGAATAGTCAGAAGGAGAACTACTCTAAGCGCAAAGTCGTTGACAGCTAAATCCCTGCGATATTGCGATTTTCAGAGAAACCGCAGAGCCACGAATATGGTTGGAATAAAGAGCGAGCTGGGTAACTGAGATGTTTGCTGATACCCAATCCCCATATTGCAGGCACTTATTTCGGAAATTTGAGAGGAAGTGGAGTGCAGCGAAGGTAAAATGCACGCGGATAGAGTCTTTTAGTAAAATTGAGCGGTAAATAATTCAACGAGTCTCGTTTTGTTTCACCCAACCATGAATCTACAAATGCAAATGTCTATCGCCTGAAAATATTCTGGAAAAAACGAAACGATTTATGACTGTAGTCAAATCCGTCTTAGCCAAATCACATTGTCATTGATTTGTTTCAAATGCAATTGGAGAAGTATAAATTGCTGGAAAATTCGGTGTTGAACCGAATAAGCAGGAAAATACGTCTACAATCTATTTCTACATTCAAATATTTTCCAACTTCATACGCATGCCTTAATTTGCGTTGTTCCTCGCTAGTTCCAGAGTCTGTTCTCTTCTAACTGTCCTGTGAAAGACTGTCCAGGTGTTCATTCGTTCTACGAATGTCTGTGCTATTCGTCTTATCCGCTCAGCTCAGTGGAATACAATATCTCGTGAACGAATGCACCATAACTCGTTCACCAACAGAGACATCACGGTGGGTTTAGTCAGAATCACCTTTTAGGCCGCTTGTGGCCTTTCGCAGACTAGAGCTCGATGAGCAAATGATATTAACATTCTCGGGAAAATATCATTCTCTTTCTTCTTATTCATACGGTATTATCCCTTGGCATTTCACTTATCACTTAACAAAAACTTTTTACAAGGCAGCTTAGACGGATAACTGGTAGGTCTCACAATCAACAAATAGGCGAACGATGACTTCAGAGTTCAATTCGAGGCATTTCCTTGAATCTATTAGACGTTCAGTGCGCGCTTACTCATTCACATAGAAGTCGTTGATTTATATCGCCGCTTTCGTTCCATCATCTTCAAGATGGCAACAAAGATGGAACTCTTCCAGCGAACATTCTACGGTAAACCAACCATTTTATCGAAACCATTTTATCTACGATGAATTTCAGGTCTCTCATGCGTATTGAACGTGATTCTTCTCTTCATTATCATTCGTAAATCTCCAAAAGTAAATTTGCAATGCTTTATTTTAAAAAAATAGATATCAGGAAATCGGCCTCTACAAATATCTCTTATTCATCTTCATTCTGAACGATTTCATTTTCACAAACGTTCATTTCTTCACCGATCCGGTGAGAATTGGCCCCAGTCGAAGGAAAATTTTTTTTCAAGATTGTTGCAATCCGTGGAGAAATATACTTCCTGTTCTCTGAAACATATCCTGAGAGGTCTGAAATCTGATAATCTCAATTCAATGATTCTATCAGGAGGGTAATCTCCGCCTACACTACCATTCATTCACACTCGTTCGTTCTGCTTTCCTATCACTTCATTTATAGATACATCGCTGTCACAAGGCGAGTTCAGATATAAGGACGGCTGAAAGGTTGCTGCAGGAACCGCTTTATGGTCGTAAGAGTTGAAGCTCCTTCTCCTTTTGCAAAACCTCTCGATTTTTTTGCATTAGTTGAAGCTGATCTGCTGATCTGAAAAGTGCTATAGGGTTCCCGCAACAACCCTCCTAATATTATGCAATTAATTCTTAGTCTTTGTAACTGAACAGATGCAATTTAGACATCAGCTGCTTCGATTGTTCAGGACGTGGTGGTTTCTGGGACTCCTTCTAGCGTGTTTTCTATTTGAAACTGTGTGCTGGTTCTGCCTGCTCCACTTCCAATGGGAGACGGAACAAGACACATTCGACGAACTGTTTCCGAAGATTTCCTCGGAATTTCCTGATCTGACTAAGGAGGGCATTGCAACAGCTGATTATTGGGTAACCGCAATCATTGATAATTTGAAGGTGATAGTGTTTTTAGAAACCAGACAATACACTGCGCTTGAAACCATTTGTTGGCTGGCTTGGATTCTTCACATTTATGACATCTGGTAATATCAAACAATGTGTTGTGTGACTCATCATGACCTTTCTTCTCAGTATTTGGCGCCGTTATTTACTGTGGCATTATTATATTCCGATATCTCAATAATGTTTCTCAGAGTAAGAGAACAGAAGTTATTCAGCGTCAACTGTTCTATACGCTGATAGTTCAGGTATTACAAAAGTTTCTGAATTACAATTATTTTCGAAATTCAGTTCTCAGTTCCATTCCTTTTGATGTACATGCCGGTAGCCTTTGTTATTACTACTCCACTATTCCACGTTTTTATCGACCTTCCATAACATCTCATATCTTCTTTCTTCGTCTTCTTCCCTGTTTTGGACGCTCTTGTGATTCTGATTGGGATTCGTGATTATCGGTGAAATTTGCCATCCATCAAAATAGTTTTTTAAAATCAAATTTTCAGGATCATTTTTCTTCGCTATTTCACAAGTGCTCCGTCTACGAACAAATCCTCACGTAAGTTTTGCTCATAAATCGGTTTAATAGTAATATTTCAGGAGTACAATCAATACACCCCTCCTTGCAAGTTCAAGTTTCGAATCGGCCAGCGGAGGTCAAATTGGCCTTACATTCTCCTTGAAAGTCATTTTGCTTTGATGGAACTCGAATTATTTCGTGAAGAATAAAAAGGAACAATAATGCATAAGTAACGTTTCATGAGTGGGAAAAAAGTGTGCTGTAAAATCTGGATTCCGCACATTCATTTACTCCATTTTTATGACTCATTCAGTATTGAGGCCTCCTCGATGCAATTCGATATCTACAAACATGATCTCTTCCTTGGTATCTACTCCTTCCCACCTCCCACTTCCCCTTTCTTTCATGCCATGTCTCTGGATTCAACATATTTCATTCGTAAATGCTGATGTTTATTATATAACTCATCAGATTCTCCGGCCTACACTCGGAGAGCAAAATCTCAGAAATGAAGTGCTAAAGTGATCAGCAAAAAATATTAGAAATGCAGGTTTGAACTTGTTTCAACGTATAATTTCTGACTCATTTTAGGCACGATGTATATTTGCATCTATTCACAATCACTCTCACAATGCGTTAGTTTAGTTCTTATTTAGATTTTTTTTCCGACGAGATAACTCGATTAGGGATGGCTTGGCAAGAAATGACTCTTCTCATTTTGCATCTGACCGGTGAGAGAGTGTGTGAAATGGAGAGAGCGTTTCTTGCCAAGCCATTAGTGACCTCGATAATCCCTGAATTTCAGAATGTTCAAAAGAAACTGAGTACGTATGCGAGAGCCGCTCTGCCATAGGCTCTGCTGCATTTTGCTTATTTTATTAGATTCAATCGCCATCGCAGGTTGCTGAGCACTTCCTATTGTTGATATTTGTATATTTGTGGTGCTCGAATAAATGATTATGTTGATTGCGGAAGCGAAAGTTTTTTCGACCTAACGCACCAGGCAACACAAGCATAATTTGAGGAGAATAATTCGAAAAATCTTCGAGAAAGAGAAGTGAGAAGCTATGGTTGGGCAAGCACCACCAAGATTCAACCCTATTTCGAGAAATTCGATATTGTCAAACAAATTTCTTCAGCCACATCCAATTCTTCTTCTTCTCTCTTCAACACGATTATTGCTTTACTTTTTTGTGAAACATCCTCCAATTCTGTTCTTTGCATTTTTGTTTTTATTAAAGTCATATTTCGGATTATCCGATCTACACTCGGAGAACCCATCATGATCGGAAGGAATAATATAATCTGGATTCAACGAATGGAGTAGTATGTTAGCTTTTTATTGTTCTTGGGGGGTTCAAGGAATGAAGGTGAAAGGGGACGCACCATTATTTTTTTCTTCTAAATAATGTTAAAAATATAACGCTACCTTTTGAAACGTATTGTCTCTGTTTATTACAGAGGTGATACAAGGAATTAATGAAAACATGGAAAGAGAAGATGCTGATATGGACAAGCGGACAAGGGACGATTCACTCTATGGTATTGCGTTCCGCTACCTGAAGACGAAGTGCACTATTTCATGCAGCTGCATACTGCAAGATGGATATCCAAATATCGGATCCTAGTCACCGTTCTGTATCACACTTCTTGTAATAAGTGACTTGATAAAGACTTTCGAGACTGGAGAACCTGAAGAACATGATGATATCCACAATAAGTGAAAATTGGAGTAATACAACGAGTAATACAGAAAATTAGAGTAATTCAACGCGGATATGGCAATATAATTCGAAACCCTTGGATTATGAACGTGAAGCTCAAACTTTTTTTGTGTTTGCCTGAATACATCGTTTATTCATTCTCTTTTTTTTCAAACGCAAATCTACTAAAACCCGTTTGTTCTCGTACTTGCCTGTCCACTCACCACATTTGTTGCACATTTCAGCACACTGTTGCCTTCTGAGCGTGGTAGTATCTGGTGTTTCTTCACTTTCTCGCAAGGGTGAGAATCGAGAGACAATACGAATTCGAGAGAAAGAGAGAGAGAAAGGGAGAGATCTGACTTGTCTTTCAACACAGGCAAAGGGTGAAAAGCAATAGAGAAAAGCTGCTTATCGAGAGTATGGAAGACATCTGTGATGTGCAAGAAATGTTTAGGTCTCTCATATTGACACACTCTCTAGTTTTCTCTCGCCATCGAGAGAGCATTGTGAAATGAGAGACCGAGAATTTTGTACACACTCCATGAATGGAGGATAACATCATCGTGCTTATCAGGACGGTGAGAAAGAAGCATAGTTTCAGATTGTTTCCTGTCTTTATTTTCTCATCCCTAGCGTTTTTTTGCAATTACTGTGTTGTTATCAGAAATGCTCGAGTGCAACTGCTCTTACGCCGCGCTGTTGGCGATTGGCGCTATTGGAGTCTATTTTGCGAGGTAAAATATTGATTTTCAACTATTTTTTTCGATAAAAACATTCAGAAAGTACTTCAAAGGAGGGCAGTTTACGGAGGCTGTCAGTGCTAGAGGCAAAGTGAGCTATATTTTAATTTTGTTTATTAATTATTAATTTATCAAATTAAAATATTTATTTTTAAGGTGGTTGTCATCACAGGCGCCAACACGGGTATTGGTCTGGAGACTGCAAAGGAACTGAATCTGCGCGGGGCGAAGGTTCGTAGTTCATCAACCAAGTCATATTTGACTCTCTTGAATAGCGGTGTTCTGAATTACAAATACATCGAACTTGAGCGGAGCCAAGGTTCGCACTTTCTCGTCTTTCGTATGGTGTTTTGTCGTGGAGAGTAGATCAAAGATCAAAGATCAGATCAAAGATCAGTCTCTTCAACGTGGTACTGCGCGCTGCAATGGACGACATCGATTGGGGACGTGATGGACTACGAATCATCGATGGGAGGAATCTATGCCACTTGGAGTATGCGGATGACGTCGCGCTGATCGCCAAGTCCCGACCGGAACTGGAAAGGATGTTGAGGAAGTTGATGGAAGCATGTAGTCGCGTTGGTTTGGAGATCAA
>LS496985.1:356169-368087 GCA_900490845.1 Pristionchus japonicus
ACGGAAAGCGCGCTGGGCTATCAAGATCAGGCAGATGGACCTGGAGCAATGGAGCTGCGCCACTACTGTATGGATCCCCTACTGCACCCGTCCAACTGGCCACCCCCGGACACGTTGGCGGGACGACCTAAAGCGAGCTATTGGCAAACACTGGTGGAATGCAACTAATGAAGAGTGGCGCCCCATCCTCATCTGAGCGATAGCGCCTGACATGAATAAATTATTATAAATTATTACAAAGATCAGATCAATAATTCAAATCGATAAATCACATTCAGGTGTACATGCTGTGTCGCAGCGAGCAGCGGGCTGCTGCAGCGAAGAGTGAGCTTGTGAAGGTGAGTCAAGAAACTACCAAAATTTGCACATCGATTGATCGAAATTTCATCGAAAATCGATAATTTGCGGGGATTTTTCCGAGATTTTTACGTAACAAAATTAACACCATTTTTTCCCTTCTTGCTGACTTTCCCAGAAAACTGGCACCACATAAATTCGAATGGAATCAAACACTTGAATATAAGCGTCCGTTAACGATTTTCATATTTCCATCTCCCCAATCAATAAAATACATTAGAGAAGTTTCATCCGTTCATGCAGTCATTTGAGGAGGAGAGTATAGAAACATTACGAAATAATGAGTTAATACAATGACGAAAGGAAAAGCGAGTTTAAACTTCAAAGTCGACCCATTCCACGTGCTCAATCGAAAAGAGATCATGGTTAACCACATGCAATGATCCGATTTGGACATTCAAAGGTTCGCCACCTCCTCTAATTTCCAAGTTCAGCTTTTTTTCACAGCAATGCAGAAACTGAAAAAGTTTCATTTCAATGAATTTCATTTTAAAAATAATATTATTTGCGGATCCTTACATTAATTAGATTTTCAACTTCTGCAAAAGAGGCAAATGTATTTTTACATCGGTCTCTTAATTTGACTTTTTCGCATTTCCGAGTTAGGATCCTCTTAACAAGCGTGAAAATATTTGGATGAATGGAATCGGATACATAACATTCATGATGAATGAAAATTGATTTAACCAGATCGGCAATATGCGACAGAAATTCGATAGCTTCTGAATGATAGGATATCGAAAACTAATTTATTTCCTTCGTATTCTACCTCTCGTTAAGTCTCCACAATCCATCGAATAATAACTAAAATGTTCCGGTTTAATTTGTGCGATTAGAGCCAGGCAAGAGCGACTGAAATTCTTGGGTTCTGTCGGAAAATTAATTTGTCAGTCAATAAATATCCGATTAAATTTCGTTTTCTCAGCTACAAGAAACAAGTAAATAGAAACTTACAAGTCAACTATTTTCTTACTATTGAGGCCAACGAACGGAACAGATCTTCCAGCTAGGAAATTTCGGAGCATTCGCAATATTTCTGGATTATCACTTCTTATATCGACATCAGAAATTTTTTTATTTCGCAGCGGCGGTTTTATGTAATCCAGCAGCTTTGACATTTCATGTACGTTCAGAGCGAGATGCATCCACTGAAATCAGTCGAGATAAAATTTTAATCGTATGATACGTTTCAAAAAAATAAAAATATATTGGATCTTGTGGATTTCACGAGAAGAGTGTGGGTATCTATCCACCATCCATCCCCTACCCAGCGTTAGGAAGTGTAATTCATAGGACAAGTGAATCATATCAGCTCATCCGGGGAACTCCACAAGTGCCCAAATATTAAGTAAACAAACATTGTCGTCGAATGTAACGTCAGTGTCGCATGGAGAATGATCGAGTTGGAATTCGCGAATCGCAAGCTTATCTAATGCCGATTTAACGTAGTTCATCAACATTCGTAGATCCCACCAGTGCTTATAGTAAACAACTAATTTTGTCTTACTCCTCTAAAGAACGTTTTTTCGTATAACAATTTTGTCTATTTTAACCTCCTCTACATCATCAATATATAAACTGCCGATATCACTGGTTTGCGTTCTTACAATACAGGCGTCGAGCGTTTCTTTGATTACTCTGCTGACCTGGAAGTATGGCATATGAGGCTGTTCGTCTCAGGTTCAAGAAGCTATTGGAACAGGTAAAAAGAAAAAACTACCCATGGAGTAGTCCAAACGGACAACTTATCATGCTGAAAACATAACTCCATGGGTAGCTTTGCATTTGCCTTTTCCAGACTATCGTTGAACCTTGTTGATCCTTACGCGAACGGCCTCATATATCTTTTTCACCAATTTCAAATTGCTTTAAACATTATGTACTCATTAAATTATAAGTCAAAAGATGAAGGGTCGCAAACAAATAGTGTCACCTTTCTCATTTGACAGGCACTTTCGTAATCAAGAAATCTGAAGATTCCTTCAATTGCGTTGCTTGAAAAGCGATGGATGTCGAATATCATTTCTAAATGGATAATTGAAACAAGAGAAAGACCTGAAAATTCGAATAAATATAATAAAAATTTGAAAAAAATATAATAAAAAATTGAACAAATTTAATAAAAATGGAATAATATACAATAAAAACGCGGCAACATTTGAATACGCGCGTCTGTCAGCACGGTTGTTGATCAATTTTTTTGAAGAACGCGTATGATTTTGTGGCATGTGACCGAGTTATTTTCTTCAACAGAAAGTATTATATCCCAAAAATCGATTTTCCAAATACCAAAACGTACATAACAATTTAGCTCATATACTTGGCAAATCAAGAAACTGTTCAGATTTCGGCACAAGTTCTTTTACATTTTTTGGCCCAGTCCTTTTACACGTAGTATTCTATCTCTGCCATTGTCATTCGCCGCCTCTCTAGTATCTCAGAGCGGTCGGTCATTAGAGAGGTCCGGGCCAAAACGTACCAGATTACAGTCCGGCTGCGACGCTTCCCGTCTGATCTACGTCAACTGCGACCTCGGCAGCAAGGAGAACATCCGGAAGTGTGCTGCGAGAGTGGGAGAGCGTAGGTTATTTTCTCTCTTGCACTGCTTCAAAGTAGCGTCTTTTGTGCATGAAATCCATCGGAATGTGTTTAGGCTGCATGAAGCACATTTGCAACTGAAAATGCTAACATTTTTGGCTCTTTGTGTGTAGCGCGTTCAATGCTATTCTTCGGAATGAACTTGCGATCACACTCTGATAACCCAATGAACTACAAACTATTCAGTCGAATCCCACATCGATGTACTCATCAACAACGCTGGATTGGTAATGGCGTCGTATCAAAAGACAGTGGATGGACACGAGAAGACGTGGGGAACGAACCATTTGGGTGAGAGATATGATTACCTGTTTTGCTTAGTTTTTCGTTCAGCAATGTAGCTAACCGAACATGAAACGCAACACAAAAAATAGAAACAAAACGTAGTATAGACAAGCTAAGCTAAGTTCTGACGGACGAGAAATGCCGCAATTATTGCGCGATGTTACCATACGTTTAATATTTCAGGTCCATTCCTGCTCACGGAACTACTGCTCCCGTTGGTCCAGAAGGCTCCTGAAGGCCGAATAGTGATTGTCGCGAGCATGGGGCACTTTTCGGTGCGTTCCATCTGATTTTCGTCGCTTCAATATTTTGATCTATCATTCCACTGAAAACGAAGCAAACGCAAATGAAGCAAAATGGTTCGAACATTGTAGTTCAATTGAAGTCAATGATGCCCATACAATTCGGATTCAAACTTTAGACAGAATTGATTCAGAGTCCCGTCCTCGACCTTGCAACCATCGACGACGACGCTGATTATAGTGGACTGACGGTGTACTGCAGAAGCAAGCTGGCCAATGTGAGTGTAGGACTGGACGATCTTGGCAGTGTAGTCCAAAGAGGCTCTGCAGAAGAGTTCGTTGTCTAATATGTTCTCTCGTTCCGTTTCAACACTCGCTGAAATGTCTCTTGTAAACGTTGTAGTTGCAACAACATGAAATAACTACTTCATGTGCACGATAATGTTAGTTACATCCTACAAACTAGTCTATATGGCAGGTGATGCACGCTCGTGAGCTCACTCGCAGACTGCGAGCCAAGGGAGAGACGACCGTCACTGTGAACTCGCTGCATCCGGGTATGCGAAGCGTTTTCTTTACTGAAATTATCCGGGTATGTGGTTTTCGAAATTAGGTCCATTCTTTCTCTAGACATTTCAAGTGGTCAATAAAACGGATAGGATAGTTGATGAAGCATGGAAGAAGAAGAAAAAATATGACTGTGTTCAATTTAGGTGTAATCGCAACAGAAATCGGTCGAGATGCGGGCATTCTCTTCAAAGCAGCAGCCAGTCTATTGTGAGATTGTGATCTTTGATCTCTTACGTTTTCCGAACTGATGCTGCAACATAAAACACGAGCTTCAGGTGGTATTAGTGTGTTGAAGCAGATTCATTCTCTGAAAGCACAATTATAGGTATCCCTTCTACAAATCGTGGAGAGACGGTGCACAAACCTCGATCTACCTCGCCCTCTCGACGGAAGTGAAAGGAGTGTCGGGACAGTACTTCTCGGTATGTTTTTGGTATTCATGACTAAGAGGCGAAAGCTCTGCCCATTTGGTGTGGGTATGATGGTAGGCAAGGAAACTTACTGAGTTGTGCTTCGCTTTTCCTTCCTCTGTTACACTGCCTCTTATTTTCATAGTTATTGACCAGAAAACGTAGCGGTTTCACTCAATTATTCCTACTGTTGATATTTCTGAACTTCGATGGGTTTTGAATCACATTCTGGGGTTTGAATCACATTCTGGGTTTTGTATCACATTCTGGGTTTTGTATCACATTCTGGGTTTTGAATCACATACTGGGTTTTGAATCACATTCTGGGTTTTGAATCACATTCTGAGTTTTGATTCACATTCTGGCCTTTGAATCACTTTCTTGGTTTTGAATCACATTCTGGGTTTTGATTCACATTCTGGTTTTGAATCACTTTCTTGGTTTTGAATCACATTCTGGGTTTTGAATCACTTTCTTGGTTTTGAATCACATTCTGGGTTTTGAATCACTTTCTGGGTTTTGAATCACTTTCTTGGTTTTGAATCACATTCTGGTTTTTGAATCACTTTCTTGGTTTTGAATCACATTCTGGGGTTATGAATCACTTTCTTGGTTTTGAATCACATTCTGGGTTTTGAATCATTTTCTTGGTTTTGAATCACTTTCTTGGTTTTGAATCACATTCTGGGTTTTGAATCACTTTCTTGGTTTTGAATCACATTCTGGGTTTTGAATCACTTTCTTGGTTTTGAATCACATTCTGGGGTTTGAATCACTTTCTTGGTTTTGAATCACATTCTGGGTTTTGAATCACTTTCTCGGTTTTGCATCTCATTCTGGGTTTTGAATCAATGTCTCAAGCTGAAAGTGTTGGATAATACTGATAATATTCCAGGACTGCGCCCGCAAGGACGTCGCTCCTCTCGCCCTTGATGACCTCGCGGCCAAGCAACTGTACGATTACAGTCTGAAGGCGGTTGGACTGGCTTGAACAAACCTTTAAATGAGCATGTAAATACGTGCATAAATGCTTGATTATCCGAGTTAATTGAGAGAAAGTTTTGCATGATTACACTCTGCTGGCTGTTGGATTGGCATAAGGCTACTTTCAACACAATATCATTTTTCTATCATGCAAAAACGCTCACTTTCGGTCATTGATAAATCTTTGAAATAAATTTTTATAATGCTTACATGAAGTCTGAAGGCCGATGAATTGAGCATAAACGATTCAATCACATGCTGTTCAGTTGTTAGATGCACGGAACGCTTAGCAAAGTAAAACCTGCTGAATGAGAAAACAGAAATGAATGGAGAAAGTAAACAGTTTCTCCGAGCGATTCAATTAGTTCAAAATTGCTCAATTTGCATGCATGTACGTGAGTATCGAAAGGATGTTTTCCTTCTCCCCTTCATTCGTGCCATTTTCTCTCGTGACGAGTAGTCGTCTCTCACATTTCTCTTCTTCTCGCCCTCCACCAATCAGTTGGTTCGCCACTATTTTATCATTCTAATAGTCTTAGTTATGGTTATCTACCGTATCCTAGTCCTACCGTAACCTAGTCTTATCATTCAGAATGGGCAACCTTCTGAGTGTCAACGCTGCGACTGCTGCTGCTAGGAGATCGGAGAGGGAGTGCGTACCTATCGCATTCAATACTTACCGTATCCAAGAAATATCGCATACCGTACCTTGAAATCGTACTTGAAGAAACGGTAGTTACGTCATCATACCGTGCTCCTACAGTACAGTATGCCTTTTATATTGACTTGCAACACTAATAGTCATCCTTTCAGCGCAGCCGGAGGCCCGAACGCTTCTGTTACGACTGGCGTGAACAAAGTCTCTACGATGAGCCAAGGTGCTCGGTTCACTCTATTAAAAGCTGCTTTTCCTCACTTTGGCGCTAACCGACCGCACCCGTGGGTTGGGAATAAGAAGGAATGAGAACAGGATAGAGGGGGCGGGGAGGCTGTTCTGTTACCTTAGCGCCTGAATAAGTGCCTCAAGCGCGTTACCGTCAGCAATCGAGATGATTGTGATTTCACTTACGCCAAACAACAGGTGACGGATCGATTGCTGCTGCTGCAGCGTTGCCGTTCGATGATGACGTGGAGCCGCCGGAACCGGTGCGGAATAGAGCTCGAGATACGGGTCTCCTGTCTTATTTTATTGGAAAACACGGCAAAAAATCGATGAAAAAACGTTTTTCTCAGTACATCGATCAGTTGGGTTACGACCCGGACCCGGAGGGCAACTGGGTTCCGGCCACCCCCGTGCCTCGCATCAAGGAGAGCCGCCTGACTCCAGGTATTGTTCACGAAACCAGCATTTTACACATTGTCGGATTCGAACACGCTCTTTCAATAATAATTCTGAGCGCATGAAAAAAAAATTATTCCAGAGGAGAAGGCCAAGTTCCGTGCTCTGGTCGCTCAAATATTCGATGATGAAACGATCAATGGCACCAGGGTAAGTGAGATGAGATGGAACTACTTCAGTCCCCCAGACCAGTCCACTTCCACTCATTTCTCCTATTTCGCCTGGCAGAGAGATGCAGGTTTTGGGCTGCGTCCGCGAACTGAACAGGTGTTGATAAGATCGGATCGTGAAGGGTCTCATGTTAGGAAACCACATCTCGGATCGAATAGTTTCAGGTCAAATTCGACGCTAATGATGTGGTGGAAGTGGTCGAGAAAGTGATTCCGTACCTCGCATCGGAGCCAATGCTTATCGAGGATGTGCCATTCGATATTACCATCGTTGCTGATTTGCACGGACAGGTACGGTATGGTTGGAGTGTACGGTAAGCGTATTGACGGGATATTGCAGGGGTACGGTAGGTTTACGATCCATCGTTTCAGTTGTTCGACCTCAAACGAGTGTTCAATGAAGATGAGAAGGACGGCAAACCGGCCTGGGAGAACATGAAGTATCTATTCCTCGGAGACTACGTTGACAGGTCAGCTGTAGATTTCGAAATACGTTTAGAGGCAGAGAACCCTTGATTAGACTATCATATGGTATATCAGCTGTGAATTTGGGAGATGAAAGACTCAAATATTCATTTACAGAGGTCGCCAGAGTCTGGAGATTGTCATGGGTCTCTTCTGTCTCAAGATGCTCCATCCGGACAGGGTATTTGCATTTTATTTAATTAATTAATTGCATAAATAATTAATTAATAAAAATTGCTAATTAAGATCTTCCTTCTGCGCGGCAACCACGAATTCGCTCGGATGAACGCCCGTCACGGCTTCAGTTTGGACTTCGCCGATCGATATCCTGATGTAAGCTTTAAAAATAGATTTTAAAATATCAATTTGACATCAATTTTGTCCTGAATACGATGAATCTGAGAATAGAACTTTCTAGAGTATAACTTTCACCCCTTTTGCGTCATGAAGGATCTTGCAGGAATCCCAATCCCGGTTACTAATCCTAGATTTTTCAAAAAGTGTTTTTGAAGCATATTAATGAAGGCTATGTACTGTAAAATAATGTTTGCTCTTTCAGGGTGTTTGGCAAGCTGTCTACCACAAAGTCAACGAAGCTTTCTGCTGGCTGTCTGTTGCAGCCATCGTTGGTGAGTTTAGAGCCGGACAGACTGGAGTGGTTCAGTAGATCTGATACTACGGGTTCTCCTATCCGAAATGTACCTCTATGAAGAGCCGGAATGGACGCTGAAATGCACGTCATTTCCATTCAGTGAGATAATTAGAGAATAGATTGAGCCTAATAGCTAAGTTCGCGAATGCCAAAAGTTTTTATTGCAGGAAACATCTACTTCTGTGCTCATGGAGGCATCGATCCTAATGCCTGTAGAAGACACTTGATCAACGTATGTTCGAATTTGTTAAAAAATTGGATTTTTTTCGAAAATAACAACTTCTTAATTTCGAAAATCAGACCATGAAGCCGTTTACCGAATCGAAACGAGACATAGTCATCCACAACCTTGTCTGGAGTGATCCCGCTCCTGGACTGCAAGGGTGAGACTTTTTTTTTCGAAAAAGTCAGTCCTCGATAAGTCATTACAGGTATGCGTTCAACGCGCACCGCGGGACCTCTATCTACTACGGTATCGACATTCTCTCGTTGGCACTGTACAACATGGACTGCCTCGCGCTCTTCCGAGGACATACGGTAGGTGGGGGTGCGGTAGGGTACGGTATGGTACGGAAGGGTACGGCGCAAGCACAATCGAATAGTTTAGGTTCACCAAGAAGGATACAAGATCATCGGTCACCTGTGCTTTTCTCTCTTCACGGCGACTGGAGTGACCAAGGCGGTATGTTTAGAGAATCATTCAGTGACCACCAATCAGAACTAGCGTAAAGGAAGCACTGCTGCAGTTGTACAGTACAATTTCATTCATTTTCAATCTTCGCCATCTGGGGTAGATGCTACGCTTGTTTCCTGAGCCGACACTGTTCCCTACTTAGACTTAGTCAAAATATACGAAAATGCGATAATAATTTCATCTTAACAATAATGAATTAATTTCAAATATTTAATTCAGCTGAACGACGGCGCGGTCGCCGTGATCTCTCCCGACGGCACAGTGGAGATTCGCGTGCTCGAGTGCAATCCGGAGAGTGAGTTTGAAGCACTTCGTGATGCAGGAACTTCTTCGGATTCGAGAAACTTCCCATCTTACATCTGTCTGAAATCGTAAGGGTCCCGTAGGCAATTCATTGTCTGCCACTCGATGCTTTCCAGCACATGCTTCATTTAATTTAAACTTCGTGTTTAATGTACGGAAAGAACAAAACCACCTGTTCAGGAAGGAAGTGGGACAGAACGCTCAAAGCGTGGGATGCGGGACTCGAAGAGGCCGTTCCCGAGGACGATGAAGAGGATGAATGCTTGACGGAATGGGAAGATTGAGAGATCGAGATGATTTTGTCGTTGAGGAGAGGAAAAATCCGCCTCAATCTATTTTTTTACGTGTAATTTGTGTGATAACTGCTCGCGATAAAGCATGTAGCAGAAACTGATTTGCTCGCATGCAAATTCGGATTTGCAAGCATTGCAAGCATGCAAATTCGGAAATTTGTTAATAACACAAACACAGGGGGTGCCCTTTTATAAATGAACCAAAATATTTCCATTTCCGCGTTTTCGCCGATCAATTCACGGCTAGAAATGCAAATCGCATGTTCGAATACTTCATGCTTATTAGTTTCAGTGAACTAATTTATTCGGTCACATAATATTTTTGTTATGTCATTATGTTATTGCTGCAACCTTTCATAAAAAATATGAAACAATCGCTCGGAAATTATGCTTTATCTGCGCTCTTATTGCGCCTACGAACAGACAAAAAGGTACGGTAAAGTTTGGATGAATACGGTAATGCGAGGTTATGGTAGGCTCAGGATACGGTACTCTCGGAGCTACGGTAGGCTCAGAGAATGGTGCAATCAAGCCAGGGACTCGCATCATGGGGCGAGGTCTCTTCTTCAGTTTCATTCTCTTTTTCTTTCTCAGTCTCTTCCTTATTCTCCTCGGATTCGTCGTCTCTGTTTACCATCTTCTTCTCGACCATCGACACTGCGTGCAAGTGCTGGAATTTTTTGTTGTTGAAAATTCAAACAGTTTGTGATCGATCTAAATTACGGTATCGGATTCAAAAAAAACTGTGTCTGCATGGATGCCGCGTACAAATTATCGATTCATTTCGTGATAGGCATTTGAGTACTGTAGTCAATATATCAGGAAACTGTTACTGACCAGTTTCATCGACGAGAGGATGTGCGAGAGGTTGCGAGAGACGGGGACGGACTGAGTGGCAGGAGTCACCTGGAGGATTACGGTAGGATACGGTAATCAATGTTATTGATTAACAACCCCATCTCCTGTGCCTTTCAGAAATCGATAACCCACTTCGATTACCGTACTCACCAACTTGCGCACGAATTCATCGACAGAACGAAAGCCACTCAGGTGCACCTGCAAAAGGGTACTGTAGCTTCAAATAATCGATAGCCTAAGGATACAGTATTCGGATCTGTATCGATAGCTAATCGATAACTAACAAATCGATAAGCCGTATCGGTATCGATAGCTAATCGATAACTAACCATATCAGCACCGTACCCTTTCCATAATCGCCAACTGACCAATAGAGTTGTCTATGCGGAATGCGGAACTCCCCCTATTCTCATTCCCCTCTCTCATTCATTCCGCAATTCGGTCGACCTCCCCCAATTTGAATGCGGAGTTCCGCAATGATTGCGGAATTCCGCAATCCTCATTTCCTCTCGCTCGCTTTGGAGAGATCTGCTCGTCTCGTTAAATCATTCTCAGTGAAGAACAGTTTTGTTTCAGTCGCGCCTACAAAGATTCTAGATACTGCCAAATTCGGAGTGAGAGAGATTGCGGAATTCCGCAATCATTGCGGAATTCCGCATTGAGAGGGGCCGGTTCACTCACAATGCGGAATGAAGAATGAGAGGGGAAATTGATGCGGAATTGCGGAATAAATTCCGCATAGACAACTCTACTGACCATATCCGCGAGCACTCCAATGGCGACTCGCTTCCCGACGGGAAAGTAGCCGTACGGCGCCTCCCAGATGACATTGAGCAGATGGAGGAGAGAGGTCATCGAGGAGGAGGAGGGGTTGCGCGTCTGGAGGGATTCTAGATTAGTTCAAAGATCAAGGATCAACTTCGGGAACCAAAGATCAAAGATCATTGCAAGACAGCAAAAGGCACGGACCGGGAATCGAACAGTACGACTCCAATTGATAGTATCATTTACACAGGAGCGGACACCATACGGGTAGTTCAGTGGTAGAAACAAAGAGCAAAGATTAACTCTACTGTTTAAAGATCAAAGATCAACTGAACTGTTCAAAGATCAAAGATCAACTTACGTCCAAATCCAGAGCCTTGCGACAGATCTCGCGTTCCCAGTTCGGCACGATGAACGACATGAACTGGTTGGGCGGGCCGAGCGGATACGCCTGCGATGGATACGGTGGCAAAGAAGAGTACTGCAACTAACTACCGTATCCTTCAATTATTGGCCTCGCGGTACGTCAGAAAATCAGGGTACTTCCCTCCCGTACCCCAGCCGTGACCGCACAGTCCCCTATCGTACCTCTACAATACCCTACCGTACTTACCCCGTACCATACAGTATCCTACATACCGTACGCACCCCAAACACCTTGCTCAGGTCCACGACGAGAAGCCGAATGTCCTCGCGAGGTTCGGGCAGCGGCACCTCGACACCGTAGCAGGCGCGAATGGTCTGTGGGCAATTAGTGATAATTAGGGCTAATTAGTGCTAATAAGAGTGATTAGTGATAATTAGGGCTAATTAGTGCTAATAAGAGTGATTAGTGATAATTAGGGCTAATTAGTGCTAATAAGAGTGATTAGTGATAATTAGGGCTAATTAGTGCTAATAAGAGTGATTAGTGATAATTAGGGCTAATTAGTG
>LS496985.1:379625-397833 GCA_900490845.1 Pristionchus japonicus
GGTAGGTCAAGAGCAGTTGGTTTGCGGTAGGTCAAGAGCAGTTGGTTTGCGGTAGGTCAAGAGCAGTTGGTTTGCGGTAGGTCAAGAGCAGTTGGTTTGCGGTAGGTACGGTAGGTCAGGCGTGATTGAATGCGGTAAGTACGGTAGGTCAAGAGCAGTTGGTTTGCGGTAGGTACGGTAGATCAGGCGTGATTGAATGCGGTAAGTACGGTAGGTCAAGAGCAGTAGGTTTGCGGTTGGTCTTGCGATTCACAGTATTCGATCAGGCACTACTTTACCTCGCCGGGCAACCCAATGAGAGGGAAGCGGGTTAACATGGCGAACTGAAGCACTGCCTAGCACAACTCGGTTGGTCTATGCAAATGAAGAGCTTAGTCGGGTTTTCGAATGTTGGACCTGCAAAAAAGATCCGTGAGACATACACTGAGTAGGTTTCTCCTGGTGGGATGGCTGGGCGAGATGCCTCCATGCACGCAGAAGTAGCTGTCTCCTGCAATGTTTTGGAACTACTTCGGTGTCTGGCCGATGCTAGACCACTCCGATTGATATTCAGAACGATAGAATACCGAAATCGATTGAGTTTCCACGAATTCGTGGTGCAAAAACGTGATACGCGATACCCAGGTTTCTTCCAACTACTAGATAACCATAGCCTCAACAACTTGACAAACGGTTGGTGCACTGGGGCCCTAGCTGTTGACCGAAACTCCGCCCACTTTTACGGCTACCTAGTGGTTGAAGGAAACCAGAGCACTTCACTGACCAACGATGGCTGCAACAGACAGGTAGCAGAAGGCCTCGTTGACTTTGAAGTAGAGGGCTCTCCAAACTTCCTGAATTCAGGAACTACGCAACAGTCCGAAACACGAGTTGCGGCCTCTCCCTTTCACACACCGTCTCATCGGTCAGAGATGGAAGGCACAGGTCAACTGAACACATTCGGATGATAATCTTTTCGACGAGTACCGAATGAGGCCGAGAACACAATTGATATGCATTAGATGAAATATGCAAATGTTGATCATCGTGTAGGATCATCCGAATGAACTCATCCGACCTAGTGCCGTATTTCGAGATCTTTACCTCGTCAGAGAATCTATGACAGAAGTCGAGCACGAAACCGTAACGAGCGTTGATCTCCTTGAACTCGTGGTTGCCACGAAGCAGGAAGATCTGGAATTAATTAGTTTAATTAATTAATTAAAATATTTTAATTACCCTATCCGGATGAAGCATCTTGATACAGAAGAGCGCCATGACGATCTCCAGACTCTGGCGACCCCTGTAAAAGACTCTGGCGACCCATGTTTTTTCGGAGCCGGATCCGGGGTTAAGAATCGCAAATTCACAGCAAACCTGTCAATGTAGTCTCCGAGGAACAGGTACTTCATGTTCTCCCATCCCGGCTTTCCATCCTTCTCACTGCCATGGAACACACGGTCCAGATCGTGTAACTGAAATCAATAATCGTATCCTCTACCGTATCTCTACCGTACCCTTACCGTACCTCTACCGTACCCTTACCGTACAGTACTTCTACCGTACCCTTACCGTACCTGTCCATGCAAATCAGCAACGATGGTAATATCGAATGGCACATCTTCGATGAGCATTGGCTCCGAAGCGAGGTACGGAATCACACTCTCCATTACTTGGATGATATCGTTGGGTTCGAATGAGATCTGAAACGTTTCGATGATGATTATCGTTGAAGTTCATGTTGCGGAAGCCCATCTAGGAACCAGATCGCGATTTTAAAGAGGCATTATGTTCTAAAAATTTCAGAAACCGACCCTTTTGCCGCGAATAGTGTCCGCGTCAAAGATGCGCTCGAGATGACCGCGGAACTTGGCCTTCTCCTCTGAAATCCTTGATTATTTATTCAGTTCATTGTTCGGTTATGAAACGTGCACAAAGTTTGATCAGTGCCAATCATAAAGACCCATTACGAAAAATGGTGTCAAAAAAGTTGCATTAGGCCAACTCTGCGTTAGACAATCTAATCAACAGCATATGTGAAACATATCCGTTTTCTGGCGAACACCATAAGTGCCAAAAGTTTCGCAAAGATCAAATCAGACCTGGAGTCAGAAGGCTCTCCTTGATGCGAGGAGGAAGCGGCGTCTCCTCCCACTCATTGAAGTTGATACCCGGCGGGATTCCGCACAGATCCAAATCCTAAATTAGAACAGTTATTCCTTCATTATCGCTATGATTAGCTCGCAAGCATTAATCAAAATGAAAAATGCAATGCAATAATGCAGAGTTTGAGCATGAATAGAATGGAAGTTCCCTTATGGAAACGAACCGGATCCTTTGACTCCTCCTCATCATCCGACTCCTTCGGCGTGACTGCAGGCGTCGATCCAGCCTGACTTGCGACAGTCGGTGCGCTGCCTCAAATGGACACAATTGAGCTTCACATAGGCTCGGCTTCTCGGCACTACTTCAGTTCGCCTGGACAGCATCCCTCTCGTACCACTGCTCAGCCCCTACGTAGATGAGGAGTGGGAATGAGAGGGAGTTGAGGGAGTAAGAGGCTGGTCTGGTGAATTGAAGAAGTGCGGGCTTCTAAAATTGAAATGAAAACTCGGGTTTGTATTGTTCCACTGTGTGTATGAACTGGAAAACAAATACAAATCATGCACCTCCGGTCACAAAATGCTAGAAAACTGAGGGAATCACCTGCAGTGGTTCCACCGGACTTTCCCGTTACTTGACTCATCTCGGAGGCGTTCTTCACGCCAGTTGTCTCTGTAGTGGCCGGGCCTCCGGCTGCGCTGAAAATCAGATACGGTACATGGAGTATTGTAGTGTATTGGATACTGTAGCGGTACTGATATACTGTAGCGGTAGGAACTCACTCTCTCTCGGATCTTCTAGCAGCAGCAGCCGCAGCGTTGACACTCAGCAAGTTGCCCATTCTGAACGGTAAGATTACGGTAGAACCAGGATACGGTAGGTGAATACAGAAACGGTACATTTAGGAGTACATCGGGTATCAGATTGGTGAAATAAGGGCGAACCAACCGATTAGAGAAGGGCGAGAGGAGAGAAATGAGCGAGACGACTACTCGTCACGAGAGGAACCGCAACGAATGAGTGGAGAAGGAAAACACCCTCTCTCATCTCTCGTACATGCAAAATAGGTAAGGGAGAGGAGAAGACTGTTTGTTTTTCAAATCATTTGAATATCTCTCAATGTTATCTCATAATTTTCACCATAATTTTTTTTCAAAAGCATACTGTCGGTCTGTCGGTTCCAGTAGGCTCCAATGGAATAATGATGAATTATCAAACAGTTTGTAGCCTATTTCTTCTGCATAGAATACGCATTCTTCGTCTTTTGTATCAAAAGTGATTCAAAAGATGCTCAAGTTGTGAATCAACGCCGCTCCTGCCGGTCTGACGATTCCAGTAGGCTCCAATGGTGTGATAATGAATTATCAAAGAGTTTTTTAGCATCATTCTTCTGCATAGAACCCGCTTTCCTCGTCTTTTGTATCAAAAGTGATACAAAAGATGCTCAAAAAGTGAATCAACGCCAATACGGTCGGTCTGACTGTTCCGATATTCTCCAATAGAGTTATCATGAAATATAAAATAGTTTGTAGCATCATTCTTCTGCATAGAACCCGCTTTCCTCGTCTTTTGTATCAAAAGTGATACGAAAGATGCTCAAAAAGTGAATCAACGCCAATACGGTCGGTCTGCCGCTTCCAATATTCTCCAATAGAGTTATCATGAAATATCAAAGAGTTTTTTTAGCATCATTCTTCTGCATAGAACCCGCTTTCCTCGTCTTTTGTATCAAAAGTGATACAAAAGATGCTCAAAAAGTGAATCAACGCCAATACGGTCGATCTGACTGTTCCGATATTCTCCAATAGAGTTATCATGAAATATAAAATAGTTTGTAGCATCATTCTTCTGCATAGAACCCGCATTCCTCGTCTTTTGTATCAAAAGTGATACAAAAGATGATCAAGTTGTGAATTAACGCCGTTCCTGCCGGTCTGTCGATTCCAGTACAATTGCTCTCTGCTACAAGCTTTATCGCGAGCAGTTATCACACAAAAGACATGAAAAAGGGGAAAATTGAGGCAGATTCCTCCTCTTCTCTACGACGGAATCTTCTTGGCTTCTTCATCATCCGAAACATCAGAATCATCGTAAACAGTGACGTCATCATCACTGTCACTGTCACCCTCATCGCTCTCGACGTATGGGATTCCAGCATCCATAGCCTTTAGTTCCTTGTCCCACTTGACTCCTGAAACAAGATCACACCAACTTTCTGACGAAAAAACTTTAGAATAGGTTGGATGACCTACTGGATCAAAGTAATGCCCCATTTTTGTATGCTTTGGTCAAATAGGTTATCATCCTCTCTTGGAACCTATGAACACTGAATCAACGAATCCCCGGAACTTCTTGAAAAACTGGCCTAGAACAGCAGCTCGTGTATAGGGGAGTGGGAAATGGCAATGGTAGAGATAGAATACTCTGTGAATAAAATCTGGGCCAGATATCGAAGAAGGGCCGAATTCCGTAACTCACGTCTTGGATTGGCCTCGAGTATGCGGAGAGACGCCTTGCCGTTCTTGTCGATCACCGCGCACGCGCCGTCGTTCATCTGGTGAATTTTAATTATAATAGTTATTTTTAAACACTTTTTTCTCAAAACAAACAGAAGCCAAAAACCATTGGAGTAGCATATCGAAGTCCTTTCTAAAGGTTCCAAAATTCAGATTCAAAGTTCATTACCGCCTTGGTCGTTCCAGTCGCCGTGAAGAGAGACATGCACAGATTTCCGATGACTTTCCAGCCACCTTGAACCACCTGAAATGCTTAGAAAATGGTAATTTTCAAACCTGCCTCAGTCCTGGGTGTGCAAAGAATGTCTCGATCTCTCCTTTGCACACACTCTCTCGCTTTCTTTGAACAGCGAAAGAGAATTACGAAATGAGAGATCAAAATTTTTTGCACTTCTCAATCAATCGCATGTCGACGTCGATGACATGATGTGCTACCGTAACCTACCGTATGCCCTCGGAAGAGGAAGCAGCAGTCCATATTGTGCAGGGCGAACGCGAGCTCGTCGATGCCGATGTAGAGCGACGTTTGGCGCTTCGCGTTGTACATCGTACTGTAGTGGAGGCTCAGTTATCGACAACTGACTATTACTGTAACACAAACAAGACCTTCTATCAACCGAATGAATAATCCTTGTTCATAATTACTCCAGACCAAATAAATAATGCCAGAGAATAGTGTTTTGCCCTAGTTTCCGCAGTCCAAAATTCAAAGATCAAAGATCATCAAAAGAACGCTGAACCCCTCAGACCATCGACGATCTCGCTCCAGACGACGTGGTGGACAATCATGTCCTGTCTCGACGACATCATCGGCTTTCTGATCTGGAAGCGATGTTATTGTTATTGTTGTTTGTTGTCGTTGCTTGCTATTGTTGTTGTTGTTGTTGTTATTGTTGTTGTTGTTATTGCGAAAACCCACACTAAGCAAGTTTCGTCTGGTGAAGCCCTGCGGCGAGATGCCTCCGTGCACGCAGAGGTAGCTGTTTCCTGCAATTTCGGCATTTGTGGGATTCACCGGGCACATTTATTCCTTCGGAGAACTCCTCAAGTACCACATTTTCAATCTACAACGCCAATTTTACAGCTCTAATAATTGATTCCTTCGTCTTGTCCGATAACGATTGAGCTAATTCCAGGTCGGTTTCTAATCTTGTCTCCTCAACTGTCGACTAACCGACGATGGCTGCAACAGACAGATAGCAGAAGGCCAAGTTGAAGGTGTGATAGAGAGTCTTCCAAGTGTGCTGAAGCTTCGGGGATTCAGATAAGACGGATCAATTGCGATTCGAGCAACCCAGACCGATATTTCAGTACGGAACATTAGGCAATGAGTGCATTTCGCTTCAAAGTTCCAAAAATGACTTTCGAAAAAATGTCTCTCTATTGCTCATCCCATACGGAAAAGCTACCGTATACCTCAACGCTGAATCGATCATAGAAGTCCAGAGCAAAACCATATCGACTGTTGACGGAGCCGAATTCATGATTGCCACGAAGCAAGAAGATCTCAAATTAATCAACTTAAACATTTAATTAAAATATTTTAATTACCCGGTCAGGATGGAGCATCTTGAGACAGAAAAGCGCCATTACAACCTCGAGACTCTGACGGCCTCTTAATTAGAAAATTATTGAATATTTACATTAATTTCGAAAATCGATGTGACTACCTGTCCACGTAATCTCCGAGGAAGAGGTACTTCATATTCTCCCAACCCGGTTTTCCATCCTTCTCATCTCCATAGAACACTCGGTGCAGGTCATACAACTGAAACGAGATATGAGAAAGGTATGATAGATATTGTATCGCTTCGTATCTCTACCGTACCCCTACCGTACCTGTCCGTGTAGATCAGCAGCGATGGTAATATCGAATGGGAGATCTTCGATGAGCATTGGCTCCGATTGCAGGTAGGGAATCACTTTCAGCACAACCTCCATCATATCCTCCGGAGAGTATGCGATCTGAAGCGATTAGATGAAGGATTTACGATAGTCCAGCCTAAACGGCAAGTCTTTCCCAATCGATGAAACACAGCGAAACTCATGCCATGCAGAATCCTGTTTCGCTGTTTCGCTCAATTTCGCTGGCTAACCGAAACCCAAAGCCGGGCATGTGTATCAACGGACCCTTTGACCGCCGAGGACCTCGTCGCTGAAGATGTGGTCGACGATACCGCGGAACTTGACCTTCTCCTCTGCAATAATTGATTGACTACTCGTTGTCTCTGTTTCAAATTGTGGTGCCACAAGCTGCGATCAAGCCGGGGGGCTCATTGGGAGCACGCAAATCAACTCGCCCATCAGCATCGCATAGACATTGCGAGGTTGTCATTATCGACTCTCTGTTGCGCTGTCGCAAATCCGACGCACCATAGAATACGCCCATTCCATACCTGGAGTGAGCTGGCTCTCCTTGATGCGAGGCGGGGGCTTGACCTCCTCCCACAGACTGAAGCCCATGTCTGGATGCAGTCCGCAGAGACCGAGGTCCTGATGGGTTTTTTCTTCTTGAATATTGGATAGTTTCCATAACAAAAGTATGTCCTACTGCACCTATCTTGGCGAAAAAAAAACGAATGGAAGAAAAGGAAGGCTTGGAGGGTGTAAGTCGCGCACTCATACCGTCTCCTCTGATTCCACTTCATCGTCCGACTCCTTCGGAGTGGCTGCAGGCTTCGCTCCAGCCTGACTTGCGACAGTTGCAGCATCCGCGACGGTCGGTGCGCTGCCTCAAATGAACACAATTGAGCTTCACATAGGCTCGGCTTCTCGGCACTACTTCAGTTCGCCTGGCCAGCATCCCTCTCGTACCACTGCTCAGCCCCTACGTAGATGAGGAGTGGGAATGAGAGGGAGTTGAGGGAGTAAGAGGCTGGTCTGGTGAATTGAAGAAGTGCGGGCTTCTAAAATTGAAATGAAAACTCGGGTTTGTATTGTTCCACTGTGTGTATGAACTGGAAAACAAATACAAATCATGCACCTCCGGTCACAAAATGCTAGAAAACTGAGGGAATCACCTGCAGTGGTTCCACCGGACTTTCCCGTTACTTGACTCATTTCGGATGCGTTCTTCACGCCACTCGTCTCTGTAGTGGTCGGGCCTCCGGCTGCGCTGAACGACATAATATGAGTACGGTAGATAGGGTACGATAGGTACGGAAACTGTAGCGGTACTGGGATACTGTATTCTAGGTACGGTAGCAATAGGAACTCACTCTCTCTCGGATCTTCTAGCAGCAGCAGCCGCAGCGTTGACACTCAGCAAGTTGCCCATTCTGAAAGGAAAGGATACGTTAGGACAAGGATACGGTAGGTGAGTACAGATACGGTACATAGAGGAGTACATCGGGTATCTGATTTGTGACGCAAGGGCGAACCAACCGATTAGAGAAGGGCGAGAGGAGAGAAATGTGCGAGACGACTACTCGTCACGAGCGGAAACGCAACGAATGAGGGGAGAAGGAAAACACCCTCTCTCATCTCACGTCGGTACATGCAAAATAGGTAAGGGAGAGGAGAAGACTGTTTGTTTTTCAAATCATTTGAATATCTCTCAATGTTATCTCATAATTTTCACCATAATTTCTTTCAAAAGCATATTATCGGTCTGACGATTCCAGTAGGCTCCAATGGGGTGATAATGAATTATCAAAGAGTTTGTACTGGAACAGGCAGACCGGCAGGAGCGGCGTTGATTCACAACTTGATCATCTTTTGTATCACTTTTGATACAAAAGACAAAGAATGTTTGTTCCATGCAGAAGAAATAGTCTACAAACTATTCGATAATTCATTTTTACTTCATTGAAACCTACTGGAACCCACTGGCCGGCAGGAGCGGCGTTGAATCACAACTTTATCATCTATTGTACCACTTTTGATACAAAATACAAAGAATGCGTGTTCTATGCAGAAGAAATAGGCTACAAACTATTCGATAATTCATTTTTACTTAATTGAAACCTACTGGAACCCACAGGCCGGCAGGAGCGGCGTTGAATCACAACTTTATCATCTATTGTACCACTTTTGATACAAAAGACAAAGAATGCGAGTTCTATGCAGAAGAAATAGGCTACAAACTATTTGATAATTCACCATTATTCCATTGGAGCCTACTGGAACCGACAGACCGACAGTATGCTTTTGAAAAAAAATTATGGTGTAATAATATTGAGATAATATTGAGAGATATTCAAATGATTTGAAAAATAAACAGTCTTCTTCTATCCCCTACCTATTTTGCATGTACCTGCGTGAGATGAGAGAGGGATATTTTCGTTCTCCCCTCATTCGTTGCATTTCCGCTCGTGACGAGTAGTCGTCTCGCACATTTCTCTCCTCTCGCACTCCTCCAATCGGTTGGTTCGCCCTTATTTCACCAATCTGATACCCGATGTACTTGTCTATGTATCGTATTTGTATTCTCCTACCGTATTCTAGTCCTACCGTAATCTAATCCTTCAGAATGGGCAACTTGCTGAGTGTCAACGCTGCGGCTGTTGCTGCTAGGAGTTCGGAGAGGGAGTGCGTACTTACCGTATACCAGATGTTACCTACCTACCATACAATATCCCAGTACTGCTACCTGCTACCTATCGTGCCCCATCTACCGTACTCATCGAATGCTTCTCAGTGCTGCTGGAGGCCCAACCACTACCGAGACGACTGGCGTGAACAATGTCTCTGCGATGAGCCAAGTGACGGGAAAGTCCGGTAGAACTACTGGAGGTGCTGATTTCGTCGAAGCATAGCATAGTGTTGTATAAACAAGAACAAAGTCATTGTCCAACTCAATATTTCTTGAGCAGTACTAGTTTCTCCTACTTGCTGACTTGCCGCACTGAACATGCGTTCGTTGGAAGATACATAGCTCATTAAAGGTAGCGGAGCTACTGCTGCAACTGTCGCAACTGTCGCAGGTCAGAAGTCTGTGCAGCCGCTGCAGCCGAAGGAGTCGGACGATGAAGAGGAGTCGAAGGATCCGGTATGATCACACGGAGTGCACCTAGAGTGCGAAATATGAGTCGTCGTATCTTCATTTCACGCCCTCTCTCACCGGTCAGAGGGGCGATAGAGTGTGTGAAGTGACGGTGACCCGTATTTCGCACTCTGACTATTGATATCGAACTGGGTTGGATAACCACTGTCCACGGCCGGAGAGTCTGTGGCTGAGAATTCTTAGAGCATGAAAAACAGCCAAAAACCACTTTTTCTTGCTGTCGCACAAAGCAGCACGTGCGCTGTGCAATTTTTAGATACAACAGGGGCGTATTGCGTCAGAATGCTACAATTTCAGGATTTCGACCTGTGCGGACTCCCGTGGGGCATGAACTTCAACGAGTGGGAGGAGACGCCGCTTCCTACTCGTATCAAGGAGAGCCTTCTCACTCCAGGTAGGCGTCCGGAACTGTCTGAAAAAACTGAAAGGAACTGTCTTTGAGAGAAATAACGTCGTTCTGAAGTGAATTCGAACGGTTCGATTGATAGACACTCATTCAAACGTTCTGCACGCCTCTCAACCCGAGCAATGGAGAATTAATGCACGAATAAGTGAAAAATTTCAGAGGAGAAGGCCAAGTTCCGTGGTCATCTCGATCGCATCTTCGACGGTGACACTGTCAGCGGCAGAAGGGTTGGTTGCCTTTTTAGAAAATGAATACCTAAACAAAATATCGATCTGCCTGTTCCTACTTGGATTCCTGGCATGATTTCGCTTTCATCAAGCGAAATCATGCCAGGAGCATGAAAAACATCAAGTAATCGTTTCAGGTTGTATTCGAGGCGAACGATATAATTGAAGTAATGGAGGCAGTGATTCCGTACCTCGCTTCGGAGCCAATGCTCATCGAAGATGTGCCATTCGACATTACAATCGTTGCTGATCTACACGGGCAGGTACGATAGGGGAACGGTAATCGTATTGCAGAGGTAGGGGTACAATAGTGCGTCGCAGATATACGGTATAGGACCGGTTGGATACGGTAGTGGAACGGTTGGGGAACGGTAGGGATACGGTAGGGGTACGGTTGAGGTATGGTATGAGGTATGGTGCGAAAGGGCAATTCATTTCAGTTACACGATCTGGACCGTGTGTTCTATGGAGATGAGAAGGATGGCAAACCGGGTTGGGAGTGCATGAAGTATCTCTTCTTGGGAGACTACGTTGACAGGTTTTTTCTCAAATATTGAAAAATCGGCACTTCTTCGGTCTCTGGCCGACCTTTATTCAGAATCAGAATCAGAATATTTATCAGAATCAGGCCGTCTTAGGGTGTTATAGGGCGTGCTGATTTCTTCGGGTGCTGTATTCATTTGGAGAAATCGACCACCAGTCCTTTCCGATTAGTTGAGTTAGTTCGTCTCTCCAACGGGAGCGGGGATGGCCAGTGCTGCGAGTGTGTTTGTAAGGGAGCCATGTTGCCATGTTTCCTAGGGTATCTATTTCTTCCATACCAATCTTATTCGTATTTCATTCGGAACTATACATGACAAACTTCAAAAATCTCAAAGTCGTAATATATTCCTTTACAGAGGTCGCCAGAGTCTGGAGATCGTAATGGCGCTCTTCTGTATCAAGATGCTTCATCCGGACAGGGTGATTGCATTTATTTAATTAATTAAATTATTATTTAAGTTTATTGTTTTAGATCTTCTTGCTCCGTGGCAATCATGAGTTTCTCGACATCAACAGTCGATATGGCTTCGCGCTCGACTTCATCGATCGATTCGCTGAGGAGGTACACTTGAATATGTATACAAAAGGGTAGCTCTTCGGGCACTTCTCTGTTATCGAACAAGTGCCGAGTAACGTCCAATGAGTTTTTCTAATTTTCTCAAGTTGGAAAAGTGTGCCGATACCATCACTGATCAAATTGAAGCATGGTTGTGAAGGCGCTATCTGAGTGTTCACTTCAGGAAGAGTGGCAGTGTCTCTTCGTCAAAGTCAACGAGGCCTTCTGCTACCTGTCTGCTGCAGCCATCGTTGGTTAGTAGCAGGAGTGTGCAAATATTTGACGTTCTCTCGCTTTCCCATGCTCTCTCGGTTTGTCTGACCGGCGAGAGAGCACTGCGAAATGAGGAGTGCGTGAAAATTTTTTTCACACCCCTGTTGAGTAGCTGAGCAGTGGAAAAATTTTACGGTCTCTCGCTTTCCCATGCTTTCTCGTCTGTATGATCGGCGAGAGAGCATTGCGAAATGAGAGACCGTAAAATCTTTGCACTGCCCTGGTGAGTAGGAGCTTACGGATTTGCAATATAAATTTGATTCAAAAAACCAAATTTTTGATGTCCGAAAAAATTGGGGACGATACTTTGGTCCGTCGGAACTGTCTCAAAGCCCTCTCCGGCTCCGACAAATGGGTGGGAAGCGAGGGTCTGGCAGTGGCCTGGCAAAAACAGTTATTCGACCTTGTGCAATTGCTGATTGCATCATCATGGCCCAACATTTGCAGGAAACAGCTACTTCTGCGCGCATGGAGGCGTTGCGCCGAGCGGCCCCACCAGGAGACACCTGCTCGGTGTATGCTGACGGATTTTTTTGCAAGCCCAGTTTTCGTAGGCCTCTTTAATAGAGTGCGGAATGCAAGAGTTGCTCTCCTCATTCTGCACGCTCTCTCGCCCCTCTGACCTGTGAGAGAGTGTGTGAAATGAGGAGAGCAACTCTTGCTTTCCGCACTCTACTCTCTAAGCTCTTCATAGATCATAGATTAACGGAGAATGATAATCACCGCAAGCAATTTAATCATAGTATCACTTATTGTGCAATTCGAATGCTCAGCTCTGTTAATACTGCGTTTAGCGCACAATACGGAACATTTAATTCGCTAGAGCATTATTGACTATCTCTAAATTCTCAATCTTCTCAGGAAATTCTAATAGATTTCATAGGAAACGACTAAGCCCATTAGCAAAGGTCTGAGCCCTCAATCAATAGCTGAAATTCTACAGGGTGGAATAATAAGCGGAACGGTTTATTCTTTTGCGATACTGGGTCAGAACTGCAAGGCTTGTCTCTCAGATCCAGAAGCCGATGATCGATTCGACGGAAGACATGCTCGTGCATCATCTCGTATGGAGCGAGGTCGCTGACGGGCTGGAAGGGTGGGTTTGTCGGAATCTTCCACTTTTTGGGATGAATCGCATACAATTTGCCAGAGTTTCAACTCTTAGTGCATTTGGGCGTGTACGCAAAAATACATGCCGCGTCTCGCAATCTTACAAGCACTGATCCTACAAATACCGTTTCTAATAAACGATACATGCTTTGGTGTTTTCCGGTTTGTTTCGTGACCATCATTCTTGAAAAAATCGCCTAGATGGAATACGGTAGGATCGACTGTCATTTTTCTCAGGTGCGCCAATCCGGTTTTGCAATCGTCGGCTCTCTGTGCGTCTCCCTCTTCACTGCCACTGGAGTGACCAAGGCGGTGCGTTGGAACTGATCACTGATCTTTGAAGACGGTTTGGTGATACTCTTTGATCAGTCCAGTAGGTCTCATTGTGCAACACCATTCTCAAAGTCTGGCGTGGTTCTAAAACACTGATGCCTCGCCGGCTCTGAAATATGAGCGACTATCCGAGATTTTGAACTTACCCGTGGCACTAGGTCAAAAGGGCTATTCAAGGGGTCAGGCCCCTACTTGCACAGGTGATAGTACTCGGTGAGCAGAGAAGGTGGACCACATTGGAGACGACCGCAACGCGTCTGAGCCGCGATAGAGCGCGGGAAATTCGAAAATAGATTTTGACAAATATTGTCTAGAGGCATGGAATCGATTCAATATTAGTACCGTTCAACTCCTATGTGCATGCTGATCATTTTCAGCCTTGGTTACAACCTTTCGCGATTTCATAGTGATGACGAAATATCAGGTGATTTCTTTGAAAATTTTGTATAAAATCGGGGTTTGAAAAAGGGGGGAATTTTATTTTTGATTATGATGCTCACTAACTAGGAGCAGAAAATAAAAATATAAAACCCGAAAAATAAGCGTACCGAAACGGGGCTACGAAGGATTTTCTGAGTCTGTGAAAATATACTTGGCTCTCGAATTCTTTCAAAATGCGTGAGCGTGTAGTACTTCACGAGTGTTTTGGTTCGCTCTCCGGCGAATGGCAATGTATGTTTCAGTGAAACATAACCTAACCGTCTTTGCTCTTTCACAATCAATTCAATCGAGCGGTAGCGCAAATGAGGCGCACTAATGCCGTGATCACTTATTCCAAGTTAAGAAAATTCGAAAAACATATTTTTCGGAAAAATGTACGGAGAGGAGAACGATTGCGATGAAATTTGTTATGAGTGATCGCGACATTAGTGCGCTTCATTTGCGCTACCGCTCGATTGAATTGATTGCGAAAGAGCAAAGTCGGTTGGGTTATGCTTCATTGAAACATACATTGCCATTCGCCGGAGAGCGAACCAAAACACAAAATAAGTTTATCACTGAGCTTCACTCGTGAAGTACTACACGCTCATGCATTTTGAAGGAATTCGAGAGCCAAGTATATTTTCACAGACTCAGAAGATCCTTCGTAGCCCCGTTTCGGTACGCTTATTTTTCGGGTTTTATATTTTTATTCTCTGCTTCTAGTTAGTGAGCATCATAATCAAAAATAAAATTTCCCCCTTTTTCAAACCCCGATTTTATACAAAATTTTCAAAGAAATCACCTGATATTTCGTCATCACTATGAAATCGCGAAAGGTTGCAACCAAGGCTGAAAATGATCAGCATGCACATATGAGTTGAATGGCACCAATATTAAACCGTTTCAGCGCCTCTATAAAATGTTCACCAAAAATAATTTTCAAATTTCCCGCGCTCTAGCGCGACCCGGACGCGTCGCGGTCGTCTCCAATGTGGTCCACCTTCTCTGCTCACCGAGTACTATCATGTGTGCAAGTATGGGCCGGCTCCCTCTAATAGCCCTTTTGGCCTAGTGCCACGCATGTGCAGAGATTTGTTCAAAATCTCAGATAGTCGCTCATATATAGTTTCCTTCAGATGAACGACGGCGCGTTCGCGTACTTCGACCACGCAGGCAAGATGACCGTGCGCATCATGGAGTGCGATCCGGCCAGTGAGTAACTAAGAGGACACAAAAAGAGAAATTCGTCTCCCTCTTCCACGAACTCCTAAGTTAGACTGAGTTGTGAGAGCGTGATCCGAGAAGAGAGTGCAGTCGTTTCTCAAAGGGAAATAGTGCTAAACTCATAGACTTTGAATCACTGGGCTCAAGTCGCCTATTAGACTCTCGAAGGCGTCTCGAGTGCTATTAGACTTGCGAAGTCGTAGGCACGTTTCCCTCTGAGCTTCAAATGTTGCGATAAAATACGAGCGCTGGAAATGCATCCTAACAACTCACAGACTGTAAATCAAATTCATCAACCCTGATTCAGGAGTCAGGTTGGACAAGGAGAGCAAGGCCGTCGATGCTGGTTACGAATACGTTGATGTCACTTATTCTCCTTATGGACTAAAATATCCCCCTGTTAAGCAACGATACATTGTCCATGAGATATCATGTGCCATTAGGAGTCTTGAACACATCTAGTATTGTTATATTACCTATTCATGATAATTAATAAATAATTGAATAATATAATAAATAAATAAATAAATAATATAATAAATAAATAAATAAATAATAATGATAAACAATTGAAGGGCGTCGACAGTGACGATGATTGTCTGACGGTCTTCGAGCACGCCGACAATGATGAAGAAGCGAAGATCCCGTCGTAGATGAGAGAGAGAATCTGCAATTATTCATTTTCGAAAATCATTCATTTTCATGTCTTTTGTGTGATAACTGCTCGCGATAAAGCACGTAGCAGAAAACCACAAACAACCCATGTTTGTCACACAATCCATGTAAAATGGCCAACGATTTACATGAAAAACAACTCACATACAACTCTTCTTGACCTTTCTCACTCTTCATTCGCGCGCTCATCCCCTCTCCGGAGCGGTTCCCTCTCTGCGCTTTTCCAACCGCACCCGCGGACACCATACTTCTAACCGTAAGTGACCTACCGTAAATCTACCATACCGTACACTATCGTACCCTTCGAGATGAACTCCTTCGACGTGCAGCCATGGATGAAGGACTTCAACGAAATTCACACTGGATCGGTTGGTTACGGTATCTGGGGATACGGTATCGATCGTCGTTCCAGGGCCACTTCAAAGTCAACCATGCCACGGGCAAACTCGAACGATTGGATCGCAACCCGCGCGGAAACTACAAACACAATCCGACTACGGGCGAGTGGGAGCCAATGGACCTTTCGCCGGCTTCGAATGAGCGTGAGGGATACTGTACTTTGATCTTTGATCTCTGGTCTCTGATCTCTCCAGCACCCTACGAGCCCGTCCATCCTCGAACGGTGTCGCTGTCGAAGTGCGCCAAAAACGCTAAGGTCTGTCCGTCGGCACTCTCTCCTATTCGCCTGCTCTCTCGCTCACGAGCGAGATAGTGTGCGGAATAGAGAGACGAATTTGGATATCTAATCTGTAATCTTTAGTCTTTGATCTCTGGAATTAACAGAATAATTCCAGGGCGGTCGACTCAGCTTCACGGGGGAAGTGCGAATTCCGCTCAAACTCGAGGTATGGTCATTGATCTTTGATCTTTCACTTTTGATCTTTGATCTTCCAGAAACTCTCCGCTCCTGATGACGCCCTCCACTCCATGCCCATGCCGCTCTACCACGCGCGCGTCCTCTGGAGCTACGCAGCGCGACTCGAGAAACCTGATGCTGAAGGTGCTTTGATCTTTGGACTTTGATCTTTGGTTTTTGATGTTTGGGATAACCGGCTGAAAACCAAAGTGATAAAACGATGCTAACATGAGTAGGAGAGTTCATGTGGAATCTTCTGGAGTGCTTGATCTTTGATCTTTCTACTCTGGTCACTGTATTGATAGCCGACAATTTTTCAAGTTTGCTTCAAAGGGTGTGGACGGGGGAGATACACGCGATGTGTATGCATCGTCAATCGTTGATCTTTGATCTCTAATCTTCAGTCGACGCCTACAAGCTGTCCGTGGTCAGCGTGGGCGGCGCGAGTCTGGGTCGTGATGTGCCGTCGAATAGATGTGAGCATTGATCTTTGGTCTTTGATCTTTGGTCTTTGGACTTTGATCGTTGGTCTCTGATCTTTGATCTTTGCAGGCGCGGGCGCAACGAACGATCCGCCGTCGCTGGCCGCACCCGAGGGCATCGAAGTGGCGGTGCGCCTCGACAGCCAGTCGCATCAGTGGGGTGAACGAATGATCTTTGATCTTTGATCGTTGAACTCTGATCTTTGATCTCGTCCAGACACTCTTCCTCCTCCCTACGACTACTCGCGCCTGTTCACGAAGCAGGAGTTGCTCGCCATGGCCGGTATTGGTCTTTGATCTTTAATCTCTTCTCATATTGTGCGCTTGGCACCGATCCAACTTTCAAATCTCCCGCCACTTCTAGATGATGGCGCGCTTCCGCTCGCTCTTCGCTTCATCGTGCCCCGCTCCTACTTCGACTTCACCAAGATTATCGATCTGCAGGCGTGAGTACCGTATCCCTGATTTCCCCATGGGACCCAGCAAGGAACGGAGATACGGCGGTTTGAGTTGATTCTTGATGTCTACCCGATTTCCAGAAAGCCTACCGTAACCGAGGAGACGTACGGTATCGTGGCGACGATTCTGAGTGGCAAGAAACCGCCCGGCGCCGATTGGGAGATTACGGTAATTGGTGTTGTTGTTGTTGTTGTTGTTGTTGTTGTTGTTGTTGTTGTTGTTGTTGTTGTTGTTGTTGTTGTTGTTTACTAATGTTATTATTCCTCCAGGGCGGAGTCCCCGACCAGCGGCACACCTTCACTCCCGTCTACTACATTCACAAGGCCGCATTCGATAGATACACGGAGCGCTCCAGACTTGATGTTGGTCTTGCCTGGAAATTGTAGTGCAGGAGTACTGTAGTGTGGGGTTACGGTAGGTGTGTGATCGATAACTATAGATCGGTAACCGCTGGCTAACTGCAGGGGTTGATTTAGTGCAGAATGCTGTAAGAGCGACTATCGAAGGGGGTCATTGGGAATGACAGTAATTTATGAATTAAAGTTATTTTTAAATTCCAGATCTTCCCACTGAGGGGGTACAGACGTGTCCGGCTGGGAGGACTCAGCGATACTGCGCTCAGAGCGGTGAGATTACTGATAATTTGGATTTTGGGAACCCTGAATGCTCAAAGTGTCCGAAAATTCCTATTCTGCCCAGTCTTTTTTATAACCTTCGCGCACACACCAAGAAGTACTAATTATCACTAATTATCGCTAATTTCCACTAAATACTCCAGACCATTCGTGCCTGCTACGGTATCGAGTCGCCCCTTCCGGAGCCTCGCGAGGACATCCGGCGACTCGTCGTGGATCTGTGCAAGACCTTCGGGGTGAGTACGGTAGGGATACTGTAGCGAAGGGAGTACGGTAGGGGTACGATAGCTGACATACCGTAGATCAATAGTGGGACTCGTCGTGGATCTGTGCAAGACCTTCGGGGTGAGTACGGTAGGGATACTGTAGCGAAGGGAGTACGGTAGGGGTACGATAGCTGACA
>LS496994.1:3555-31794 GCA_900490845.1 Pristionchus japonicus
TTGACCCTCAGAAACCCGTGGCATGTGCCTCTAAAGACTTTAAATGATTGTTTATGATCGTTTTCGATATATTTGGGCGCAAAAGAGTTCTAAAAAAGCGAAAGTTATTGTTTCCGAGAAGATTTTTCTTGTGCTCACACTATAGGCTATGCACTCAACGCAAAGTCGGTGTACTTGACCATATTGCTCCCTATGACCAATTTTCGAGTTCAGCATCAAAATTCATCCAAAAAGTGATCATTTGACGGAAGGAATGCTTTCGGAATGTAATTTCCATAGCTCATGGACATACGAGTCACTATGGTTTGGAATGTCATTTTTGACCCTCAGAAACCCCTTACAAGTGCCCCCAAATACTTGTAATCATCATTTATGACCGTTTTCGATAAATTTGAGCACAATTGAGTACAAAAGGACCGGTCAAAGTGCTTGTTTCCCAATCACTTTCTCGAGTCGGAACACTAAAGTCAACGCCTAAAATTTTCCCCCTCCCAGAATCCTTAGCTTTTTGGCAGTTTTTTAGGCACATATGGACACTTTGAAAAAATCATGGTCACTTGGGCGCCAAATCGGTATTGGCCGAATCACACCATTTTGACTGATGCCCGACCGCTCCGAACCAACGCAAGAGCCAGGAATGAGTTTGTAATTTTTTTAAAGTAGCTCGAGGTTTCCTCTTTCGATTGGTCTCAAGAACAAGCGGAAATCTTTATTTTGAACGGACTTATGATTTTTCTTGTGAGGCCAGTTTTGTGAAAAATCAAGGAAGTGACCGCCTTTGACCAGCTGTAAATCAGGAATGAAATTTTTTTTTAAATATTTCCAAAACTGATTTGAAAAGAGCATCCTTCAGGCTATTTATAGTGCATTTGGGGGACCTGTAGGAACAACTTTTGGCATATTGCCGCGGGGGCTGGAAAATGGGTGATTCTATAACAGACAACTCACTGAAGCACTTGAGCATGGGCGGGTTCGATGACGTGTACGTGAATACGCTCCCGTTCTCGGCAGTGATTTTCAGACCAGAATCTGTGCAAATTGGTAATTCCTTGTTTGTTCGGCACTTGTACAATTGGATTGTCTATGATAATCATTAAAGGCCACGATTGAGATACAGAATTCAGCTCCCCGGAGAAGTCTCTGTAACCCGATGCAAATATCGTTCGCTCACCACTAACCTGTGCACGTGATCTCCTTAATCGGATCTATGTTGGCGAACTTCACCTTCTCTCCACTCGGGCAGTACTGCTCCTTGCCGGCCTGGAGGACGATCGTCTCCAGTGTCCCGTCCCAAATCTTATTCTTGACCGGGCAGGTGGGTGGATCGAGGGTATCCGTCTATTAATACAATTTTGAAAATAGGAAAATCAAGAGCGTAAACTAACCGGCGCAATCAGCGCAGCATTGAGGAAGAAGACGAAGAGATGGAGAAAGAGAACCATCCGCATAGTTGAATCCTGGATGAATCCAATGCGAAACTCGGGAAGCTCTTTCGTTTATACAAAATGTTTGAGGCCAAAGGCTTAGAGAGTAAGTGTCATTCGGATGCAAACGAAATGAGAAAGTGGATTTCCTCTACAAAATCTCGGAAAACATTCCAACGCCCCCATAACAAAAGGAAAAGAATTTCTGAGCTCTGCCGAAAATCGATGAATGAAGGACGTTTATTGAAAATCTGTAACATCCATGTAGAATAAAAGGAAGTACTTCGTTTTCTGGCCGATCACAGACCGCTGCTCTGAATCGGTCAGCTGATCGCCCTAATTGAATAGTTGATTTTTCATCTGCGGTAATTGTGCGTATTTCTTGGGTCTAGCAGTGCAGTTCTGGAAGAGTCATAATACTGATTGTTTTGCACTTCTCATCTTCGCAAGTATTGATTTTTAGTACGATTGCCTGGTGAAGGAAAGCCAACGCTTTTCTCCAATTTCGAAACTCCTTCAATGACACTTAACCGTTTGCTTCAGCCACTTGATATAAAATAGAGCATCCCATTCGATTCCTAGCTCAATCATGTGGGCTATCATCCTTCTTCTCTTCTTCTGCGCTAATGCTGACGTCGCTCAAACGGTTTGTACTTCTGCAATTGTTTGCATCCAAATAAGTCAGTTGAAGCAATAATGACATCCATTGTAGCAAGATGCCGACCGGTGCTGGTACGAAACCTGCCCCGCTCCGTATAAAGAGGGCGATACATGGGTGAGTGTTTCAAGAGAGTTGCATGATTTCATCATACTTGCATTTTCCCTATTCCATCAGCTGAGAAAATGAAATTAATATTGTCGGTTCTCCTGCGCCTTTCCCGACCATTTGGAGAAAATGAACTCAGTTTCAGTAATTAACTAAATGGAATGGTTTCGCGCGGGGTGGGTGATGGATGGCGGTTGCACAGAAGTGCCAAAAATGGCAAATATTCCTCAGGAAGAGCTGGGCGAGACGGGAACGAGAAAGACGTTCCGATACAAGTGCGAGAACGGGTGTGGAGTTTTTCTTGGATGCATCACCGTGTTTGAGACGAATATTGACAATGGACAGAATATCACGGAAGTGAGATCCTTCGAGTTTTTTTTGATCCGAAAACATCCTGTAAAATGCATCATTTCCAGTACACTGACACATGCGATGTGGTCGCGAGCTGCTATTCCATCAGAACTGCGGATCAGCAGAAAGTAGTGTTCGTATCGAAAGGGGTGAGTGAGCATTGCTGACGTTATCTCGACTTTATCAGCTCATAAGCATGAATATAGTAATGAGGGGTGTGAAAAAAGTTTCACGCGCTCCTCATTACGTGCACTCTCTTGTCTCTCTAGCCAGAGAGGCTTGCGAAACGAGAGTAAGTGAAGTGTTTTTTACCTGATCACCCCTGATCCAACTAATGATATAATGACAATGTTGAACCATTTCCAGCTCTGCAATGCGTCCACGATCAAGCCTCGCTCGACTACCACTACTACGGTTGAACCCACGACTACCACCGAGCCTGAGACGACTACTACTACTACTACTACTACTACTACTACTACTGAACCAACGACGACGACTCCCGACCCAACTACCACCACCACTACTGAACCGGAGACTACCAAGACTCAATCAACGACAACGACAACTAAGCGGACGAGAACGACGAGAAAGAGAACCACGACCACTAAGCCATTGACGACCAAGAAGCGACCACCTAAGAGACCGACTGAACGGCTCGTCTGTGAGAATGGAAAGAGGGTGGAGGAGACTTGGGTGAGTGTTGAAGTGCTTTATTTCGAAATGGGACTAAAATAGTCTAAGATGTATGTCGCGTCAGCACAAGCAAACTGGGAATACGGTGTGGAAAATGCAATTTGTATATGAATGGTATGATATGATATTACGAATCATACCATTCGATATTTCTCGGGAATACCAACATTTCGAATCTCAACCTGAATTTACAGATCGACGGCAACTACTTCTATGCGTGCACTGCTGATGGAAAGGGAGGGGTTGACGCCAAGGTGAGTAAATTCTAGGTATAGTTTTCCGGAAGAATGATTGAGTTTCACTCGTTCCTAATGAAGTATATTCATAAGCGTTGGGTTTGTGGTTTCTGTACCAATTTGGTGGACCGATGAAAATTTGGTGAACCCATGAAAATTTGGTGGACCCATGAACATTTGGTGGACCCACGAAAATTTGGTGGACCCATGCGCTGAACTAAATTGGAGAGCCTATCCTGTACTGATTTGGTACCAAAGATTTGGTACCATGCTGTACCAAATTGGCGGACCCATGATCATTCTGATCAAATTCAAAAAAGCGCCATTCACTTCTGATGAAGCTAGAAACTTTGTTTCATTGGAACGTTGCTCCGATTTCATTGGTCCTGCACGAGAGAACCTATTTCGAAACAAAAAAAAATTAATAAAAGCATGTCCCTTACGGACCCGGGTCTCAGAATATCGAAATTAATGTCAGTTACACATGGAAATGAGGTTTTTATTGTGCAGGACCAATGAAGTATCGTAGGATAAAGTTCCAATGAACCCCAAATACATGAGAAGTGAATGTCACATTATTTCGACTTGAAGTTCATCAGTATAACCATGGGTCCACCAATTTTGTACAGCATGGGTAACCAAATCAGTACAGAATAGGCCCTCTGAATTGGTTCAGCGCATGGGTCCACCAAAATTGCATGGGTCCACCAAAATTGCATGGGTCCACCAATTTTTCATGGGTCCACCAAATTGGTACAGAGCCGGTTTTTGAATGGATGGGAGTGAGATCTTCCGGGAACTAATCAAGTATCGAAATCTTTTCTTGCCCTCAGATCGGTTAGAGTTTCTTATTGAATAGGGTTGCACAGAGAAGCACACTTGTGGGGTCTTTTCGGAGCATGCATTGAATGATACTTCGTTCCTCCCTGAACAGATTTTGGCTTTCGAAGGAGGCCGTTTGAATGATACTGAAAATATTGCAGCGAATCGCTTGCGCATCTGCCCTTGGAAAACGCATCGAAGTGGGCGAGAGCTACAAAGAAGATGTTGGAGAGGTGAGCACAATTCTCATAAATATTTCCTCCGGGGGCACTTATGGAATTTCCCGGAAAAATGGCTGTGTTTCACCCATTATGAAACATGTATTGCCTCTTCCGGTAAACTCCACAAGTACTGTGGTACTCCACTATGTTCCTGAAATTAACATACTGAAATGATCTGATTTCAGATCGAAGTCGAGTACAGATGCGCCTATGTCGCGAAGATTCCGACGCTCTTCAGAGTTCGACATGAGATAGTCGATCCTTCACAGCATGATTGATTTCAACATTCACAACGCTTATTCATTTTTGTCAGAATAAGCCCCGAGCCATCTTATTACGAACCGATTGACATTTGGAATAAACTTTACAAATAAGTAAACGTGGGCACAAATAAATGTTTGATTTTCAAAATAGTCAATCACAGGACCAATTAGCACAAATAAATGTTTGATTATCAAAAATAACCTATCACAGTACGGTATCATGTAACTCGAAAAAATAAGAATATTTCTTAATCATCGGATAAGAAAAAACTTAGACAAATCTATCCTCTTTATCCATCATTCCTTTCTGGAACAAATCAAACTGCTTCGTTATAGTCTCCAGTACCTCCGTTTCATTGCTTCCTGGAAATGGTTTCACGAATAGTCTTAATCTCGGTACAAAGTTATATTTCACAACCACATGAGTATTTGAAGAATATAATGCAGGAATTTCGTAAATTCGAAAGTCATGATTTATCGGAGATGAATAACCCGTTAGAGTTCGGCGTAATATGCACAGAATGTCGGTGAAAGATTCTCATTGGAACGGCATTGGATCGCAAGAGAGGAGAACCCTAACGCATGCACATACAAATGGAGAGAAAAATAGACCATTTTGCGAAACATAGAAGCTATCCGTAAAGTGTTTGGTCCGAGGAAACGGGAAATAGGCAAAGAATAGTCGAAATATATCAAGTTGAACAGAAAGTACTGATTTACTGAGAGCTGAAAGGCAATTGCTGGCGGTGTTACGAGCTACGCTCTGCCCATCTCTTTGTTGAAGCTGGACAGCTTGTCAACCAGTCCCTTCAGCACGCGATTTTCGTCCTCGCCTGAACAAAAGAGCCTCAATTCCCGTCTCTTAGATCTCGCGATTCAAATACTGGCTTAATTATCATCCAGTTTCTTGAAAAGAATTCCGAAAGCAAGAGTAGCTCTCCTCATTTAACACACCTTTTCGTCACTCTGACCAATAAGACTGTGTGTGAAATTAGGAGAACCACTCCGGCTTTCGGAACTCTATCCTTGAATCACGAGCCTCACTACGCCTTTTCGTCTCAGCGCACCATTCTCCGATATTGTTCTCTACGATGTGTGCGCTTTGATTTTTACGGGTAGTTTCATCTTTCTTTCAAAGAACCTTTTTTTCATTCAAGTAGCATCCAACTCACTGCTAAACACGTAGGGCGACGAGGCCAGGATCCCGATCGTTCCTCCCAGAGTGATGCCGAAGAATACGTAGAGGAGGAGACGGTCGAGGATCATCGCCACGTACTTCCAGTCGTCGCGGAACTGGAGAAAGAATGGTTATGAAAATAAAGATCAAAGATCAAGATTTCACGAACTTGTTCTGTAGCACCGCTACATTTCAGTAATCGAGTAATTTGAATGTTTGGCTCTGTACCAATTTGGTGGACCCATGAAAATTTGGTGGACCCATGAAAATTTGGTGGACCCATGAAAATTTGGTGGACCCATGAAAATTTGGTGGACCCATGAAAATTTGGCGGACCCAAGCGCTGAACCAATTTGGAGGGCCTATTCTGTATCGATTAGGTGGACCCTTGCTGTACCAAATTGGTGGACCCATGATTATTCTGATGGAATTCAAATCTAAATTAAGCGCCATTCATTTCTGATGAAGCTGGAAACCGTGCTTCATGTATTTGGGGCTCATTGGAACTTGTTGTTCAAGATCATCATCGATGTCGGTCACCAATGGAAAAGAGGTTCTTTTGTGCAGAACCAATGAAATATCGTAGGAACAAAGTTCCAATGAGCCCCAAATACATAACATACGGTTTCCAGCTTCATGAGAAGGGAATGGCGCTTAATTTAGACTCGAATTCCATCAGAATAATCATGGGTCCACCAATTTGGTACAGCAAGGGTCCACCCAATCGGTACAGAATAGGCCCTCCAAATTGGTTCAGCGCTTGGGTCCGCCAAATTTTCATGGGTCCACCAAATTTTCATGGGTCCACCAAATTTTCATGGGTCCACCAAATTTTCATGGGTCCACCAAATTGGTACAGAGCCGAATGTTTTCCACAAGTTTTTCATTGAAATGTTGATGATAAATATACTGAACTGAGTTTTTCGCAGTTAGAGATGACAGAAAAAGGATAAGCTAAAATAAAAATAGATCGAACCATTTTCAGCTCCTCGTCCTTCCGGATGTACTCGGTGATGTATTCAATAGCGTCGATGGCATCGATTGCCTGGAATATCGAGATGTTTGTTCCTAGTTTTTCATAACTATCGCGACTCAAAATTTAGAAGAAATTCAGTAGTATTTAGGTGAGCTATCTACTGGGTTCGCATGATTCATGAAACATACCGGAGCAGAAAGCGGGTAGTACATGCACACAGTCGGTTTAGGATTTTAGCTTCTTACTGCCCATTCATGTACTATTTTAACCTAGTTTAGCTCTCAACGATATTCTTGTTACTCTTGTTAGAGCAAAACACTTACTTGAGCCGACAGCGGGTAGTACATGAACACGGTCGGATCACGCGGGATGGCGAAGGGTGAGAGCTTGTTCGCGTCTCTGAGTAGGATTGAAATTGAGCAATTCCTCTTCTCTCGTTTTCTCCGACTTCTTCTGATAGTTCAGTGACGGTACAGTGCTTCATTGAATTGTTTTGTGAGGATTTGATTATCGTAGTTGGTTCGATGAAGCCACTCACAACAATTCCGTTTTCTCATCCGCCGACGGGCACATCGGGTGATGAGGTGCCGGATTGGTGGAGAAGTTGCCGATGCCTGGGAGGGCGGTCACTTTCTGCAAACATTTGGATCGTATGCATTCTTTGGCCCTGGTCTCTCACCGTGGGTGAGGAGTGAAAAATGATGGGAATGATGGCCCAACATTTTTTCTTCCTCTTTATCCCCCTACTCCTACTGAGCTATTTTCTTGAGTTTCGAATATGGAAGATCTAGTTAGTAAGTATTGATTAGATATAAGAAAGAGACCTTGGGACTCTTCAACTTGGTCTTCCGCTTCTCCGTCGCTTTCGGTCGTCGCATGCACAGGAATTTGGGCATGATCTGAATTATGTTCTCGTTATTGCTACTATTTCTCTGAGAATACTAATACACGTCCACTCTTCTTGCATTTCAGAAAAGGGTCAGCGGACAGCTACCGAAACTATTCAGCGTGACATGAAAGATAACTCGCCTGCAAGAAGATGACTCTGACCCAATTGGGCATTCGGTGCGTCGTGGGGCTGGAAAATATCACATAGTTCTACCACTTCAGTTCAGCAATTCAATCCATCACTTTTTAGAATAGTCTTCCACCAATCTAATCGATTTATCACCTTCTAAAGTACACGTTGATGATGATCACCGTGACGAGGATGGTGATCACTTTACCATTTTTTCCTATTTCCCTCCTATCCCTAGTCCAATAGTAGTCACTAACAGATTTGAGCAATCAGAACATTCAACCAAACCTTCTGAAGTACACATTGATGATGATCACAGTGACCAGAATGGTGATGACGTTGAGGACGAACGTGAGCAGGAGGTATCTGTAATGTATGATAGTTCCCCGGAAGAGTGTCTAACCTCCTTCCATCCCCGACCAAAACCCCACGCTTGAAATTATCGTATTAGGAATGTGTGAAACTCAACCATTCTTACGGAGAACTAGACGCGTGCCGAATGTTTCATGGTTATTGTATGTCTATTTTGAATGTGTTTTGTTCGTTCGAGTTCGCTAGAGATTACTTCAAGGCAGATAATCGCATAGGAGATGTTGAATTTTATCGCAATAGCTCATCGTTTCCGCTTCTCTGTCAGAGAAACTGCTAATTTCACTGACAACAACCATAAATCTTACTTCGCCATCAGCGGAATCGTTGACGACGTCGGCGGGAGGATCTTCGACACCAGCAGCAAGAAGACGACGATGGAGAGCAGGACGGAGATGGTGAGGGTGATCTTCTCGCCTGGAAATATTTGAGTTAGTTATGATTACACAACAATTTTATGCCCCTACAAAGCAAAAATCAGCAACAATGAACATTTGGAGTGAGCTTCAGATATGCTTCACATAGGAAATAAACGTCTATTAGAGGAGCCATATTTTGCATGGTTCTTCCAATAAACGTTACCAGAGACAGTGGGATGAAAGAACAAAGCGCGAAATCGAACAAATGAAAGAACAACAAAAAAAATATGGTTCACATCACATGCCGAAACATACATGAAACATCATACGTACCAGAATCAGTGGGCAGGAAGAACACGGCCATCGACAGGAAAGCCATAAGGACAGTCGGGATGATGAGCACGACCGTGTAGAAGAGCGTCTTGCGCCTGGAATGAGTTGTGTTTATGTTTTTCTTTCAGTACGGTGTTAAGTCATTCAATAACTGAGCATTTTAACAATTTTTCTAACAATTTCCCTCTGGCCACTGTGCTCTCCCTGTGAGATCGGAAACGCAACCTAAGCAGGACTCTTCCGAGCTTCTGATCATCGATGTCTCTGCATCATAGCTCAGTCGCCACTCTTCTCCTCAGCAATGTCCTCTCCACTTGCTGTTCTCGCTTCTGATCGCGTTGCTGACCTCACGCCTCCCACTTACGACGAGATATCAACGAAGCTCATTGCTCTCCAAGCCACTTGCGCAAGCACAAACGGCATAGGCGAATGGCTGGTCGCCGAATTTCGCTCGGCATCTCAGAGAATGTTTGTCTTTCTACGACCACGTTAGGGCTGTGCAAAAATTTTACGATCTCTCGCTTTCATATGCTCTCTCTGACCGGATTACGACCGGCTATCTGATTACGAAACTATAGACCGAAAAATGTTTGCACAGCCTTGAACCACATCTCTACATTGGCGCTTGCGCACGCATGCGCATGCAAGCAGCGCTTTGCGCTCCTGTGCGACGCGTGTCGTACGGACGCGCACGGCTGTCGCTTCTTCTGCGTCAACCGCGACTGTGACCGCGCGCTGTGCGGCGAATGCGCTGCAGGCGCGAACGAAACTTGCGGCCGCGGCCACACTTCGACACCCCTAACGCGCCTCTACGATCATGGACACCGCGAGTGCGTCATCTGCCTGGACGCGGCGCCCTTCTGCCGGTCGGTGCTCGTCCGGTGCGGCCACGTCGTGTGCTCGGCCTGCGCTACGCAGATGCAGTTGAACAGCCGCAGTCGTCGTATTAGATGTCCAGTTTGCCGTGAGAACTCAGTGACGGCTCTGCTGACGGAAGATGTATACGACGATGCTCCGTCACTTGATCGCGAGTCAGCAACCAATGATATCCCGACTGATTCGACATCTGATTTGCGATAAATCATTATTTCCATTTTGAATCAATCTCGTTCTAACAAGATAAAAGGGCTTCTGACATCGCTTGCCGAATAGATTGACATTCTAAACAAACTTAATAGGGGACTTGGATGGAGACAACCGATTTTACCGTTCGATCAAATTATTTCAGTAGCGCCTTACAATCAATTCTTTCCATCGCGATGTCGTCTAGTGTCCCTACTGTTTCTGACAACAGCGCCGTACTCACTCCGGTGATTAACCGTTTCGGAACTCGCGTTTAGGAACCCTCGAAAAAAATTTGTGACTATGTTAGGAGCACGTTTCAGAACAGTTGAAAACATTTTTGTTCGGAAACGCAAGTTCCTAAACGTCCCATCGCCTTCACTTCTCCAACAATCGTGAAGTTGAAAGTGGTCCTGAACGATGGTATAAATAAATACGGCCATAGCAAAAAGCGGAAAGCGCCGGAACTAAGGTCAGTTGTTTATAATGATCAGCAAATCGTTCAGCGAATCTCTAAAATTTTACTTATGAAAAAACAATTTGGCCCTCTGGCAATCCTATCTCGTCGGATCTCCATTGATGAGAACGGAAGCGCCCGGTCGACTTTGGAGGCTACTGATCTTGCTCCAATCGTCATTGTCGCATTAGATCAGTCAGTACTACATTATGTCGCTTCCTCTGGACACTTCTTCGACTGAGAAGACTGAGAAGAATGTGAATGCTGCTGTCGCCACTCCGCCTACATACAAGGACCTGTGGCGGCTTCTCGAGGAGCGCATAAAGGAGAATGGGGAAACGGATGAGGTCCGCCGCTGGTTCATGCAAGTGCTGAGGAGAGCGTCCGCCCAAAGGTGCGTCTAAGCATTCATATAAGGGGGGCATGAACGGCCGTTATCCAGACCCCCAAAGTACTTTATGGCTGCAATATTTGAAGTTTGCCTCAACTATTGCAAGCCTCTCTATTTCACACAGTCTCTCGCTGGTTTGCAATAGTTGTAGCTCCTTAAACTGTAAACTTGGGGGGTTTGGAGAACGGCCGTTCATGCCGCCTTTTATCGTACAAGACAATGATGCTTTTCGCCGACTGGAGTGGACTAACCTATCAGGTTGCAGCGTTGCGTGCGGACAACAATTTCCGCGACTCTGCCGAAGCTGTGGTGACCAATCTCCGGCTCAACGTTCGGTCTGCCTCGCTTATGGCTGCGGCAACCTCATTTGCAGCTGCTGCGTTAATGCTGGCGCAAGTTGCCCCTGTTGCCGCTCAACACAGTTTATGCGGATATTCGAAGAAGAATCTCGAGACTGCTCGATCTGTCTTGAAACGCCCTACGTTCGCGCCGTATTCATTGGTTGTGGCCATGTTGCGTGCATGGCTTGCGTATGCCAGATGATATTGGTCAGCGATGACCTCATCTGTCCCTATTGTCGCGCCGATACGGGCATTAAAATACTGAGAGAAATCTTCGAACTAGAAAGCCCTGTTGATTCTTAAAAAAACTAACTTTGTTTCAAATTTATTGTGTTATATTTGTCCGATAAATTTAGTCAGTTATATTCGAAATGTATACGTCGAGATCGCAAACAATTCGTCCTCTGGCAACTCTCTTCTATTGAGAAAAAGAGAACGGAAGTCTCCCTCGGAAGGGGGGACTAGTGACATCCGATCTCAACGTTTTTGTCACAAGCCAGATCAGCCTTGCATGCTTCAGTCACGCTATCATGTCGTTCCTTCTTGACACTTCAACTACTGATAAGACTGAGAAAACGGAGCCTGCTGCCCCTCTGCCGACCTACGAAGAGATATTGCGGCTTTTCGATGAACGCGCACTGAAGTATGGCCAGACGAGCGAAATGATCCTTTGGTTTATCGAACTACTCAACAAGGCGTCAGTGCAAAGGTTATTCGCTTTTATATGTGCCCTAACCAATCTTTTGCAGCGTAGCGTGCGGCCTGCAATTCTCGCGTGTTTGTCGCAGCTGCGGCGACCAGTCTCCTACTCAGCGTGCGCTTTGCGTCTATCCCAGCTGCTGCAGGATGATTTGCAGCAACTGTGCTGCAGCAGCCGCGTCTTGCCCTCACTGCAACTCTACGCAGTTCATTCACTTATTCGAAGAAGTGTCGCGCGATTGCCCATTATGCCTCGAGACGCCCTACGTTCGCTCGGTATTCGACACTTGTGGGCATGTTACGTGCTTTGCTTGCGTATTTCGGTTACTGCTGAATAATAGGGTGGTTCTCTGCCCTTTCTGTCGCGCCGAAACGGATGCATTGGTTTTGAGGGAAGTTGATGTTGAAACCAAAATCGTTAAACTTTGCTAAAAAATAATTAGCTTCGTTTCATTTTTATTGTTCTGCGTTTGTCCGATAAATTTTTGCTACTCAAATGTCACATGTTTCTTATTTTTATCTGAATTATAATAAATCTTGGCCAGTTTGTCTATCGCTAAATATCCCCACTGTCGCTCGCGTCTCGAGATTGGACAGATCCGACCTAGAGCGGCGGCAACCGATCTAACCATCCTCATTCGTGAATAGCAGTAGCTTAATCCTCTCCATCACAAAGTCTGTGCGATGTCGCTGCTTCCCGTTTCCTTCGCTCTTGCAAACGACACTGCACGCAAGCCGCCGACAATAGGAGAGCGACAGGAGCAAGCCATTAAGGTCGTGAAGGAGTATAAACATCGTGATGACGTGTTCGCTGCTCTCATTCAACTTGATCTCGACTTTTCAAGAAGAAGGTTAGTTTCAAGTCCCCGGACGATAAAATGGACTTCAGTGATTCCCTATATTCGACAGGTGTCGGTGTGTTTGCGGACGGTTTTTTTGATTCATGAAGAAAAACGATTGCAGCCTTGCGTGCGGTCAACAATTCTCCCGTGCGTGCTCTAATTGCGGCTTGCCATCGCCGGCGACTCGCTTTGCCTGCGCCAACCACGTCTGCTCTACTATCGTTTGCGGCGAATGCGCCCTTGCTCCTGTCTGTTGGACATGCACTCAGCCCGCTCGTTACATTCGCATTTTCGAAAATGGCTCAAGAGAATGCGTAATCTGCCTGGAAACGCCCATCTCGCGCTCGATTTTCACAGGCTGCGGTCATGCCGTGTGCAGTGTGTGCGCGACCAAAATATTCTTGACCGGTGCATCACACAAAATCAAGTGTCCACTTTGCCGAGTCAGGTCTGCGGCTAATTACCTACGAGTGGAGCCCATCACCAATGAATCTGCGGACGTTGATTCGGTTAATGCACACACAGCGTTCTGACCCCCATTGCTCTCTCCAGAGAAGGGTTGAACAAAGGAATCAGTTTCCCGCCATGCAAATTATTCAAAATGAACGGGGAGAGCGATCCCTCCTCTCCCTCGAATTTGCAGTTCGGTTCATGCAAATCGCCCACCCTTCTCTGTCGGGGCAGAACGCTGTGCACATTAGATGAGTGAATTCAGTTGGGTTGTTTTCTCTTGTTTGAACTTTATTGATAAATGGATTGAACCGGATATGAATGGTCCAACGCTCCTAATGATCACATGGAACGGGATCTTCGACCGTTGCTGTGTCTGTTCAGTTGTGCACCAATTGTGCAAGCGCGCGCAAGTTTGGACATTTTAAGAATTTGGTCAACCATTCACTCGAAATGCTGAAGCCGAAGCACTACCACGCAGCTGGGGTACCGAGCAATGATGCCAATAGATGAACACCTTCCTTTCTCCTCACCTGATGATAACGTTGAACTGGATCCTCGAGCGTTGCTACGTCATTTTTTGTACACCGTGTAAAATGCGCTCCGGCACGAGAGGTAAGAGGAAGCGCATGAGTTTCAAATATGGTTGGCTCACCTAATAATCACGTTGAACTGGATCCTCGACCGTTGCTGGGCGAGTTCTGCCGGCGCGTCGACAATGTCCCAGATGGAGGACTTGGAGTACTCTGGAAAGCAAATAACAATTTTTTCCAGTTTATTGTACATCGCATCTGTGCTGTCCGATTCAGTATCAAATGGATACAAAAAAAATGGTCGAATTGAGAGAGATTCGGTATGTTTCAAAATCCGATGCCGTATTCACTGAGCTTTAAAAAATCGCAACGCTAGAATTCTGAATAAAAACAATTAAAAAATAGAGACCTCCCAGATCGATGTACTTGACGTAGTCCAGGATCAGCTCCTTCTCGTCGTACTGAAATGAATTGTGTTCGAGGTATTTCTCAACGGTAGGTTCAGAATAACTGATTTTTTTCTAGCTCTTGCTCGAACTCTTTCTTTTTTTCCGTTGTTCATTTCGATAACAATCGGCTATTACGAAACCACAAAATTTGACGTTTTTTCGGCAAATTGACTTGAAAATCTCCTAGAACCAGAAAAGGGAGAACGCACGGTCCAACTGCCGAAGATGAGGTAGCAGCTCTGCTGGTCGAACGGGAAGTACTCCACGTCTGAAAATGAGCACAATTCGATCCTTGACCGTTCCTTAGATAGCCAATTCCTGCTAAATCCCCCCCCCCCTTTGTCCCTGCGTACATCGCAGTTCGATTTCTTATTACTCACGAATGTGAGTCATCTTTTTTTCTACGTTTTTGCTATCAATGACGCATAGTTCAGTCATCCCTGCCCTTTCTTGACTCACCAATGATGCAGGAGCTCTTGTACAGTGCCGGCGGCACCCACAGCATGTCTCCCGTACTCTCGATGACGACATTGCACATGAAGGAGACCTCGAAGTTGCCGTCAGCACTGGAAATAATTGATTTCATCTTCCAAATGGAAAAATGTTGTATCTCAATCGAATATTTCCTATGATCTTATCTATGATCTAATATGATCCGTGAAACACAACGAAAACCTGCCATTGGAATTGAATGAAAATGAAATGAGTTGAATAGCTCAATATTCCACCATCACGGCTTATCCAGAGAGAGACAATTCTGGCTTACCAGTTCAAAGTATGACATGCGACGAAGAAATCGTGTCAGGGCTATCGTTCTATCTCATCCTACATCAAAGAAATTATCACTAACTTGTTGAACAGCACAATGTCCGGCAGCCACACTTTGTCCGGGGACACGCGGATCTGGCTGATGCCGCCGTAGTTCGTGGGGTTCCAGCGCATCTGGAAGTCCTGCCACACCTGGAATGAAGCATTTTAACGTAAGCACTACTCAATTTCAACGACTGCTTCTTTTTTCAGCGACGGGAGTGCTTTCATGAAACGTAGCTGAGAACTAGTGAGCGCTTCATAGAAGGTGTTTCGTTTTTGAAACGTTGAACAACTCGAACATAAGTCAAAAAGGGTTTTTTTCTCAGGATTCTAAAATTAAAGGCCAGCTAGCACGAATCTGCACGACTTACCAGTGTCAACCACACATTCGTGTGCATCACTTGGTCCTTCTCATTAACGTCGATCAACAAGACCAGTTGAAGAGAGACCCGCACGACGATTGGAAGGGCGGAGGCGTTGTGGACTGGCTGTAATGAAACTTCAGAAGTTCACAAATCTTGCCATTCACATGGATGCTTTCCTCTCCAAAATGTTGAGTTGGAGTTGGTTTCGTGAAACACAATGCGAAATTCATCTTCTCTGATCGAAAGTGTATCTCCCCACGTCCCAATGAGAAAAAGTTCGCCCAGTATTACGCGCGCTGTGTAATGAAAACATTTCTCCCTTCTTCTCTCCTCTCTTTCCCGACAACTCGCAGGGATTGAGAACTTGTCTTTTCTTGAGCGTCTGTTTCTTTCATGATTACACACTCTTTCGCACAGTCAGACAGAGCGAAAGAGCTCGTGAAATTGGGAGAGTCAGGACTTGCCATCTCTCTTCCCCGCAAGAAGTGATCGGTCTCGTGAACTGAGTCACGAAAATGTGACGCACATCACAGTTTCGAAAATGTATAGACTCAAACATGCATGAATAATCAATTCAATTTTCGCTCAGAATCTATACAAGAAAATTGAACTTTTTTCGAAAACCGTTCCTAGAAGTGCTGAAACTTGTCTAGTTCCCCGGAACCTACGCATTCCTGAAATATTCTTATTAGGGATGAGTGAAACTCAACTAATGTTCGGGGAACTAGACAAGTGTCGAAGTACATTTCAACTCACCGGAATCAGCGGGTTGTACCCTCGGAAGATGTCCACCATCAACCGCTCCTCTTCCTCTGAGCAGGAGATGGGACCTGGAAAAAAGGACATTGATCTTTGATCTCTAGGGAAGGATTATCTTCCAACTATCATGCCAATTGGCCTAGGATTGTCTCAACTCTCTCCGAACACTCATTGAGATCTAACAAATGAGGGTGATTAGCTGGGAAGATTAATAGTATTATCTCCTTCGATTACAATCGTGTCTTCCAATACTCAAAACGAGATCTCCTTTCACCTACTTTTCACGCCCGACTAATGGGATCGGATAACCTAGTATCCATATCAATTTCCGACCCGAAATCCGATCATTTCGTGTTCCAAGAGGTGAAAACGGCTCACCCGTAAGGTAAATCAACGCTGCAATGCATGCTAGAAGGGGTGGCCGGAGAATCATCGATCCATGAATGGGCGGGGCTGAAACACATTTTGAAAGCGATAGGGTAAAGGTTTTTCTCAAGGCTGAGGCTGAGGCTCTTGTACTTCGTTCCGCCACTCGAATCGACTCAAAGAACGCGAAAAACGACAAAGCAAAACGTTTCGAAACAAGTAATGTCAGTGAATTTATGCAAGAAAACTAATGGTTGAGAGCGAATTTCCGGTGGACCCGATGAAAACGTAATGACACACGAACAACACTAGAGGGACCGGAGGAAGGGTGGCAAGAAAAACGCGAAAACAAAATGAAAACAAGGTGGCCAGCTCTGACGCTAAGACAAAGAAATGGAAGTGGATCTGAAGAGTAGCCGACACAACAATGGACAGTGGGGCGAAATTAGTTAGTAGTGGACAGTAGAGTGGACAGGCCGAAGCAAATCCGTACACATCTAAAGGTGAACCCTCCTTCCAACTCTTAGACTTCGGAACGATGAAGTTAGAGAAATCGAACAAGAGTGTAATGACAAGACAACCGAAATTTCGAAAAATGAATCCAGTTGGAAGAATCAGCGCACTCATCCAACCCATCCGCCTCTCAACCTCTCTCTCTCTCACTCACACTCTTACACTCTGGAGGGAAGTCCAGCACACTGGGCCCAGAGAGAGATGAACAAAAGGTGCAGCTGAGAGAGGGAGTATCACTCAAGAGATGAGGGAAAGAGTGGCGTCTCTCTTTGATTGACTAAATCTCTCTCGACTGCTCTCGCTTTCCCACGTCAGAAGCGCGGCGGATCAAGGATTTATTGTTTCAAGGAATCATCCTACTGCAAGACTGCCATAATAGCATAGCAAGAAGCACAGTTGAGAGGCAGTGAGAGGTAAGATCGATTTGTCGTGCTTCGTCCCCTCCATTCTGATTCCAGATCCCTTCTCCTGAGTGAGAGAGCGTGCAAATTGGAGAGAGTGGCAGGACGGATCATGGATTTATTACTGCCAATTCACCCGCCTGGCTCACAATCACAACAGAACCAGAGGAATCTTGTACTGAGAAAAAGCGATTAGGTTGAGCGAATAGAAGAGATGATGAGGGGTTTTCTTGAAAGTGTCATTATTGTGTGTATCGGAATTGCTCCTCATTATTCAAACGAATGCCAAATAATGCGTGTGGTTAATTATTCAGTAGGGTTTTGAGATGGAAAGAGAGAAAAACGCAAAGATGCCTCATATTTTTTACTATTTCTGATTGGTTCTGTTCGCTTTGAAACATGGATGAAACTCATCGCTTTCCAATCGAAAGAATGAGAAAGGAATACTACAAAGACCTCACATCATACTTATTCTACCCTTTTGAATCCTCCAGGAGGGTTAGAACTTCAAAGGCGATTCCGCTAAGCTTTATGGACTTTTTCTGGGAGGTCTTAGTCTCCTTGATTTGTTTCTTTGAGATCTCCTTTTGGAGAAAGTGAATGAGGAAAAGTGATGAGAATGAACTTCGAAAACGAATAGTAATGCTAGAACGCCAAATGTAGGAACAAAACACACTAATAGCCCGAGGCGAGAGCAAGAGAAGTGAGAGGGAGAGAGGTATATGCTCGAAGGCGGAGATAATTTAGAAGGAAATGCCTCTCACAGCAGGAAATGCGCACACATACGTTCCTCATCTTTCGTTTTTTCGTCTCAATAGAGCGAACAGGAGCGGAAAGTGTTTTTCGATCTTCGGCGGTTGTGAATTGGAAGAATCTCTACTTCATCTCACTTCACTTCATAGTCCTCTCAAATTAAAGCCGCATGCTCTTTCGCTCTTCGAAATGCCATCACAACTGCACCGCGTTCTTTGCTGGCAGTCGAGAGATCATGGGAATGGAGGAGGGTGCGAGACGACGTCGAACTCTCTCAAATCTCAATGCTCTCTCATCGGTCAGTGAAAGAGCACGCGAATCGGAGAGAGTGCAGAGAGGCAGAGGGTAGGTCAAACTGGAGAGAGACAAAACGAGAAGGGAAGAGAGGGGCGAGAGATCATGGGGAATTGAGAGAGTCAGAGTCTCTCAAATCCCCCCGCTTTCTCGCCGACGAGGGAACCAGTGATGGGATTAGGCGCGCGCTTTGACTGCACGCAAATGTGATCTCCTTATTCCCTCTCCTCTCCCTCAATTCCCCCATTCCTACCCTCCGCTCGCGCCTCGCTCGGTTCGTTTTCGTTTTTTCACGTGCTCTATCGCTCGCCTTTACCCTTTTTGATCTTTGATCTCTCAAAGTAGCTGCCTCTCCTCCCTCTTGTTCGTTCTGCTTTCTGGTACATGTGTTCTTCCCCCTCCTCCCGATTCTTTCGCTATCTGCCTCATTAAGCGTCATCTCACTCCTTGATCTTTGATCTCAGCTCTCCTCGTATCTCCGTTCCCTGGATCAGTTCGCGATTCGCCCTCCCAACAGTATCCCTCGCTACCGTATTCCATCAGTTCTCAATTCACCCTTCCCCTCTTCTAACCTTCTTCCCTACCGCCTTTCGCGTTTGACCGTGTTAGATCAGTTCTCGATTCCCTACCGTACCCCTTCAGTTCTCGATCCACCCCAGATACCGTAACCTTTGCAGCCATGTCGCTGGAGGCAGCAGCAGCAGCAGCAGTGGCGGCCTCGTCGTCGGCGCTCCTCTCGCCGGCCGCCTCCTGCCCACTGGTCAGTAGGGATGATCTTTGATCTTTAATGTTTGGGTATTCATCGGTTGATTGAGTGGGGATAAGTCTCCTCTCGCCCGCCTCCCGCTGGTAAGGTGATCTTTGATCTTTGATATTTGGGTGTTCCTCAGTTAACTGATAAGACATTAGATTAGAACAGTCTAGCCTACTCCCGCCCGCCGCCTCCTGCCCACTGGTGAGGAGGTCTTTGATCTTTGGACTTTGATCTTTGATGTTTGATCTTTGATCTTAGGCAATTTTATCACTGTTCCGGCTAGGGCGTTGGGGAATCTCCACCTGTCTCCTGGTCGATTCTCGGAAATTGATCTTTGATCTCTGATCTTTGGCCACGTTGCAGACTAGGTTATTATCGTTTCTTCTCCATTTGAGTCATCTGGCTCCGCTCCTCTTCATCCTGCTCGCTGGATGATCCTTGTTCTTTGATCTTTGATCTTTGATCTCTGTCCTTTGTTCCATCGTTTATCGTAAGCCCAGTGACCAACCAGTTATCGATCAGCACCACCGTAACCCTAATCTACCGTATTCCAGAGCTCCTCGGCGGCTCGTCGATCGGCGCGCGCCTCTCGCCCTCCGCCGCCCGCGCCCGCCCCGTCGCCCGAGCGAGGCAGGAAGCGCTCACTCGAGGTACGGTAGTCAGTTATCGATCCGGAAACGGTAGGTAAGATACGGTTGCTGGAAGGTAGTTAGTACACCCTGTCGCCTAATCAAGCCGCTCGAGGTACGGTATCCATCGATATTAATTGATCGACTCGATCTTCTATCTGTCTTCTATCACATCCACTCACTCATCGATTATTTACCGTATGGTCTCAGTTTTCGATTTAGTACAGTACCTCTAAGTTATCGATCGCCTACCGTAATCTACCGTACTCTTCCCTCAGGTGCTGCACACGGCGGGCGACTCGTCGCTGCTGCTCACCGACTGCGCCGCAGCCCTATCCACGTGTCACGGGGACGACGAGGACGTGGAGATGGTACGGTAGGAAGGATTACGATAGTCAATCGATAAATAATCGATAACAGAGGGTTTCGGCAGCCAATCTGTTGGTGAAGTGATTGTGATGGCTGCGTTTGAATGCGCTTGAACGTAGTGCGGTGGATTCTGAAATTTGTTTGATCTGTGATCTCTGATTTCTATCTCTGATGATCTTTGATTTCTAACCTTTGATCTTTGATCTCTGCTCCCTTCAGGTGATGACGTCATCGACGGAGAAGACGGGCGACGACGTCACGTCCGCCGCCACGACCACGGACGAGAAGGGCCAGGTATACGGTCGAGGACTTGATCATTGATCTTTGATCTTTAGTGAGGATCTTTGGTGACAACGTTCCTAGCTAATGCTATCGCCTACACATATATCGTTGATCTTTAACCTCAGTGATTGATGAATTCTCGGGGTTCTCAAGACCTATATAGGTCGTACAGTACATTGCAGTAAATACAGTATCTCCGATTTATCGATTATTGATTGATTCTTCCCTCAGGGAACCGGCGACGTCTTCTGCGCTCCTACTGTATTCCTTAGCGATGACATGAATTATTGATTGCTTAATGATGACGTAATTCTTGGGGGATCCTTAGACTACAGTGATCTTACAGTAACCCTTATTTGCCCCTGATTATCGATTATTGATTGATGTTCCATCAGGGAGCCGGTGACGTTTTCTGCTCGCCGCCGCGTCCTTCCCTGCAACCCGCCTGGATGGACAAGCTCACGTGGGCACCGCGCATTCCCAAGTACGGTATCGGAGGGGTACTGTAGGTATTACGGTTGTCAGTTCACGATGCCCATGAATCGATTACCGTACCCGTCTTCTTGCTTGTGTAGATGTGAAAACTCAGGTGGCGATACCTATCGATCGATTACCGTATCCCCATTGCAGAGTTAAGCGCGCGACGTTCCGTTCGGTGTACGGTGGCGGCGTCAACGACGAGAACGCCTGTCCCGTGCCGATGAAGGTGAGAGGGAGGGGGTATCGGAACTAGAGTGTAGTCTCGTCTACTCTGATCACCTAGAGATCACGTGTAATGCAGAAAGATCAAAGATCAACCAGCTAAAACCCAGCAAAAGATTGCTGAAGAGAGTGGGATTCGAACCCACGCCTCCGAAGAGACTGGTGCCTTAAACCAGCGCCTTAGACCGCTCGGCCATCTCTCCATGACTTTGGGTTTGCGAGAAGTGATAATAGCCTTTGCAGTCTCGCAAGATCGACCGCTCGCCGATTCACTTGGAGCTGTAAACTGCCCGACTACCGTACTCCTCCGAGATACCGTACCCCTACCGTACCCCCGCTCGATTACCGTACTTCCTCGTCATAGAATCCCTCTATTGTGATATGATTCCCGATTGTTTCGCTTGTAAGCGTTTTTTGATGTCGCCTAATAGTATCGCGAAAATTTCCGACTAATAAACAGTTTCTAGTTGAGCTTCGTGATCAAATGGAGTTATGATACATTGAGAGCTTGGAAGGATCACATATTGGCCTTTTTGTGCTCCGTTTTCACGTACCTTTTCGGTTCTCTGCCAATCCTTGACCGCTCCGAATGCAAGCTAAGCGGGAAATTAGAATTATAGGCTGCGAATACTCTAGGAGCGGTCGCCCAGAAACCGAAGAAGCACCAAGATGAGGTGACGGCATCCTGGAAAGAAGTGCGAAGCACCAGTACATTCCTGCACAGCAGAGTCATAATGAACAGAGTTTCAGTGATTACCAAACTATGATATGTCTTCTGTTCTAAGTTGACGTAAAGATGGTGTCCATCGACAATCGGCAAAGCTCAGAAATCATTTTCTTTTTTGTGTGGAGGCGTTTGAATGTTTGGTTATGCAGGGAAAATGCGCCGTTTCGCCTTGATTGCACCTAGATGACACTTGATGATGGCCTTTGGCCTCGAAAGTTCAATATAAGAAGCGCCAGTTTCGTAGAATCCTCAGTCAAGTATGCGGACCGCTCTCCTTCTGCTCCTCTTCTTCTTCCTCTGCAACGCAGCACTGGTACAGGCGGTAAGAGCCTTCTTTGATTTTCCTTTTTGGAGCTGTAAGGACTCTCTCCATTTTGCGCTGTCTCTTGGCTATTGATGATACATGCAAGAGTGCGCCGTCATTTCGGCCTGCTCACTAGTTTTCGACTAGTGTTGAGTTACAGTAATCCATTCAGACCACGACCGGGTGTTGGGACACGACGTGTCCCGCAGGAACGGCCGAGGGTGCTACCTATGTGAGTGCTAACCGATACCAATGACTTGACTAGTGTCATGCGGGCTACAGGGCAGTAGGTCTGATTCGAACCATCTCAAACTGAGAAGATAATTGGTGAAAAATGTGGAAAATCAGCTGCTGCCGCTGTTGTTGTTGTTGTTGTTGTTGTTGTTGTTGTTGTTGTTGTTGTTGTAGTTAATTAACAATACCCTTCAGGACAGGGCGGGCGAACAGAACCCTGACTACATATCGTTCCGGTTCAAGTGTGAGAATGGCTGCGGTGTCTTTCTTGGTTGCTTATCGCAAAAGGGAACGTTCCTCGAAAATGGAGCCAACCTAACAGAGGTGAGCGCACTGGTGTAAGAGCTGCATGACGACTGCCCGAATGCATTAGAGTAGCCGAGAATGAGGGCTCAGCGCAGGGGTAGAGGGTGAATCCTTCAACCTCCACCAATCGTTGACGAATTGCACTGAGACGCTTCGCATAGCATATGTTATCGTGAGAGATTTTGCGCATTTCTTGACAAACTTCGAACAATGTTCCGCTATCCATATTCCCGCCGGCGTTAGGTTCGAAATTTGAAATAGGCGCGAAAGTGAATGTGAATTGGTGTTTAAATAGAGGTAGAATTTACGATATTTTGCCGAGATTCCGTGATGGCAATGCCAATAATACAAGTCTAGCAAAATTTCAGTACTTCAACGAGAACTGTGATCTTGCGACGGCGTGTTTCGGGGAAAGGACGGCCACAACGGAGACTTTATATGCCATATCGAATCCGGTATGTTGCTTTGTCTTTGTCGTTGTTCATAAACAATCCATTTCAGTACTGTGGTGCCGCAACAGTCAACCCTCGCACCACGACAACCGTGCCAACTACTACGACCACCTCAACGACTACAACTACTACCACTCCCAAACCGACCACGACTTCAACTTCAAAGTCAACCTCTACTTCTACGACTACTAAGCCAACGACAACATCAACCTCCTCCTCTACCTCTACCTCTACTTCAACCACCACCACCACCACGCCCAAACCAACAACTACTTCAACCACCACCACCACCACTCCCAAACCGACCACAACCACTACGAAACCACCTCCTAAATGCCCGATCAAGAATGAGAAAGGGGATGGGACACTGGAGAACCTAATCCTTGAAGTGGGAAAGGAGCAGTACTGCCCGAGTGGAGAGACGTTGAAGTTTGCTAGAGGGGCTCCGGTGAAGGAGATTAAGTGCACAGGTTGGTCGTTATCATAGCTTATCATATGGAAAGTGCTCAAGTACCGAACGAAAATAACCCCAACCTTGCCTCGATTTCGCAGGGCATTAGGCAATGTTCGGGAAGGTGCAGATTGTCAATAAATTTTTGATTTAATTTAGACGAAGGCCTCCAAATCACCGCAGAGGACGGGGGAGTGATCACGTACACGTCTTCGAACCCGCCCACGTTGAAGTGTTTCTGTGAGTTACGATCTGCATGTCTTGTTTGGAAAAAAATCAAACTATTTTCACCAGCAGATTTGAGAAAAGTTTGCATGTGATCATTGCATCCGAAAAGGAGTCAAAGTGGTCGATAAGGACCCATTTTTGCGCCATTTCAGCCTCCTGCCCGATCCGTAACTGGCTGCCGAGCGGTGCCCTGGGCAACGCGGTTATCGAGGAGGGCAAGGAACAGTACTGCCCGAGTGGGCAGATCGTCGCGTTCGGAGATGGAAAACCGCTGAATGACATCAAGTGCACAAGTGAGGGCCGACAATATTCAGACTTTTTTCACTGTCATGTTCACTTAGAAAAAGAGCGATCTTTACTAGAGGATAGAAGTAAATAGGCATTACTTGTGGTAAAGATACAGTGGAGAAATTCTCATGGGGAATGGAAGACGATATCAAATGCACAAGTTCGCATTCTCGATTTGAATTCTTCAATTATGAGAGAGTTTTTAGCAGTTTAAACCCTAAGAAATATTGCAGGATCAGCCCTGGTGATCGAGAAAGAAGATGGCACAATCCTCTCGTATCCAAAACCACTTACTCGCGCAACGTTGAAGTGTGTGCCGGGTAGGTGCCACTCCTTGAAAAAACGAATGCGAAAAGTGTTCATTTCCCGGTATGTAAACATTCTTTCAAAATCGTCCTATACTAGGTTCGGAGCAGTGCTCAGTTTACTACGAAAAACATTGCCAGGTGTCTGCAAAGAAGTGTGCGCCGGTCCGACCACAACCACAACTACAACCACGGCTGCACCGACCACCACGACAACTACGATCAAAGTGAGAAGGGGACACTAGGGTGCCCGACTGTGCTGCACGAAGTTCCTGGTTCGAACCCCGTAGCTATAGCGTTACGCATGTTCATGTTCGTAGATTAATTGAGTGGCATTTCAATTCGTTAAAAAAAGCTCCGAATCAGGAACATATGTTTTGCAGCCCGACTCTCCTCCAACCGCTGACCAACTGTGGAATATGAAGTACGTTTGTAAATGACTAATTAGCTGTTTAGCTATTACCCTAATTAGCCTAATGAGCCTAATGAGCACCAAATCAGATACTACTACAACCCCGTCCTTATTCTACACGCGTTCTGTGCCGATCAGAATTGCTACAATGTCATTCAGAGCAATGGAATCGGATACGAACCAGTCACTTATTCAGGTTAGTGCAAAACTATCTTTTCCAACCGCGTAATCTTTAGGAAGTTGTTTTTCCATGTTTTTCTTACCTGTTACTTTTGCTCTATTTCTCTCTCGATTCATTCCAGTCGAAGCATAGCATTATAACAATGCAGCAAACGCTAGAATCAACAGCTAATGAGTAGACCAGTAACTGCGCTTTTCATCATCTTAAAAAGTAGAAAAACATGCGCATCAACGACAAAATAATTTCAATTTGAGGTCTCGTCGGCAGAGCGATCCGAGAAGATGCGATCGCTGCGGTTCGAGTCGCCTGCCCAACTGGATCGGCGAATCTGAGAAATCTCGGGTTCACCAAAGTCGGCAATCATTACGAGCATAATTTCAATGGGGTTCGATTTTTTTACATAATTTGTAGGTCAATAAGCTACAGAACTACGCCGGACCGTATTGCGAAATAGTTCTCATCCGGCCTAGTTCCTAAGCTACTAATAAATACGTGTTCAGGCCGGTCTCAAGCAAGGCTGGGTCTCAATCGTCTATGGAGCATGCGGTGCAACGGTTCCTATCAAGAGATGGAAGTGCCACTTCAGCGAGGGTTTGGTTTTTTTACCCAACTGCAATACAATCAAGTAGAGTATAGCGGCGAGATCAAAGACCATAGAACAGCATTATCAATTCATTGTGAATTTTGCAGATCTGATGTACAAGATTGACCTCGAAGAGAACACGTACTACAAGGGATTGGTGCAGGATGGAGGAAGAGTGCAGTTCTACATGTACTAATCACTTGCTGTAGTTTATGTCGATAAACTTGATTTATCAACCGCATTGGAAACGTTATCAGGATGATGAAAGGGATTAATATTGTGGATAAGGAGCCACCCTTACTCCAACCAGTTTTCAGTTTACACCACCAGAAAGTGATGTACAGTACCGGAAAAAAGTATTTGGCCACTTTTTCAAACTGTTGTAACTTTTTTGCCAGGAGAGGAATCAGGCTAAGATTTCTAGGGTTGGCAGGGGATCCATCAGGGATTCTGATGACGTCAGCGAAATTTCCCGGTAACCCCTACTGTTACATAGTGATGACGCAATCTTAACTTCACTATTTCGAAAAATCTTTTTTCCTCGAGGGAATTTTTCCCAATCACGAGACTTTCTGTGCATGGAGGCCTGTCCAAGGGCTATGCAGAGAAAAAGTTTCAAAGTGATTGCGCTTGCAGCGGCTACTGTAGGGTTGCTGTTAAATCCAGACCTCAAATTCAGATTGGTACCTAGAACAGGTCTCTAGCACGTCTAGAAGCCGAGTTAAAATCTAGAATTGCAACCCTACAGTAGCCGCTGCAAGCGCAATCACTTTGAAACTTTTTCTCTGCATAGCCCTTGGACAGGCCTCCATGCACAGAAAGTCTCGTGATTGGGAAAAATTCCCTCGAGGAAAAAAGATTTTTCGAAATAGTGAAGTTAACATTGCGTCATCACTATGTAACAGTAGGGGTTACCGGGAAATTTCACTGACGTCATCTGAATCCCTGATGGATCCCCTGCCAACCCTAGAAATCTTAGCCTGATTCCTCTCCTGGCAAAAAAGTTACAACAGTTTGAAAAAGTGGCCAAATACTTTTTTCCGGTACTGTAACATGTAATGAGTTGTTTCTGAACTTGCAATCAACCAGAATCAGAAGCTTCACAAGCTGTGACGAGAAAACGAACAAGTTTTTTTCAAACATTTATTTTGTTCAAACATCAGAATAATCAGGAATAAGGAGAGAAAGAAATCAAACGACGTCACTAACAACCAGGCCTCTTCCGCCAACACTGAAATCATTGAGAGCGTGAATAGCATTCAGAGCGGAGTAACCATCAGGAAATTCACAGATAGCCTCTCCATTGAAGAGCTCGGTTGCGTCATCTTGAACGAGCTCGAAAGATCTGACTGTTCCGCGAAACGGACAGATTATCACACGTAGATTATCGGCAGTCATTCTGGGAAGCAGATTTCCAATGCGCACTTTGTGGAAAGCGCGTTGGGAAGTAGTTGGTTGGTTTGGACGAAAAGTTGGCGGAGTGTGCTCAGCGACATGATCAGATTCCGAGGAAAAGTCGAGTTCGTCAATCTATAATTAACATATTTTAATTTTTTTTTAATTTTCGCGTGAAATGAAGAGATGAGAAATCGATGACCAACCTCAATCTCTGCATCAGATTCTTCATCCATTTCGTTTTCCTCCTCCTCCTCCTCGTCATTAATCAAATCTGCATTGTTCACAAGAATCTGAAATTAGTCCAAATTTACGACTATGATATGTAAATCACATGTGCAAACCTGTTTGATCGCATTCAATTTTTCCATATTCTGCCCTGCCTCGTGCACTTCTTCAGTAGTTTCCTCAACTTTCTCCTCGCGAAGCTGCACATAGCGCGTGCTAGTGCGGCAGAAAGGGCACAGCAGTCTTGCTTGTTTCTGTAAGTATAAAACTAAATTTAAAAAAAAAGATTTTATCACAATTTGTTTGCATCTGGCGATTCTTTGAAGCAAACATTGTATAGCGAATGGCGTAGTCCATCAGGCTTACCTCAATTTTCAGCACACAAGTCATGCACAGAATGTGTCCACATGCGATAAGAACCGCGCGACATTCGGGCGATGGATTGAGACAGATGTTGCACTGACGAGAATACTGGCAAGGAATGCTGAAAGAGCCACTGTGTGTAAATAGAAAAGAAGATCGGTGTTACTAAACTTCTGCGTAGTTTCAAAGGAGTTCTAAAAAACTTTTTCCAAATTCCAAAGAATTTATGAGGCCGTTTGCGATAGAATCGAGCAAATCCTGCTGTGTCTGGCACAGCTCAAAAATGTTGATTCTCTCTAATAATGTGATTTGGGGTTCTCAAGGGTGCTGATGACGGTGGACAAACTAGTTTTTCATTTTGAGCTTCCGTTGGCTTCAGATGACGTCGCGTCGATATCGATGCTTGTAGAATATCTCCTGACTCGAAGACGCTAAAATAAAGCCAATATGGCTCCTGGGGTAGAATTTCATGCTGATCATGCCTGTCAACTTCATTTTGCATAATTTAGTTTAATTTTTTTTAAATCGAATTTTTGACAGAATACAGTGC
>LS496994.1:31894-42834 GCA_900490845.1 Pristionchus japonicus
CCGCCCAGGTACCTTACCCGTCGCGTCTAGAGCGCATGCTGTTTACATATAGGCCAGCATCGCCTTGCGAAATGAGAGTGACGCGGTTGCGAAACATGGCGCTCCGATGCCTTGTTAAGCAACCTTGTCACCGATTTGAACGGCGCGTCGCGCGGGAATCTGACGCGAGACGCGGTCGTTCTAGGTTCAAGGCTCCACTTTCGTAACGTGCCGTGTGCTGTCGTGGAGAGTAGTATAGATCGATCCGGAATGTCACAAGGATTTCGAATCTATGTTTGCTGTCGAATAAAAGCGTGCAGGTTTTGAGATATTCAACTTATTGTGTTGCTGAGTTGGAAGCCAGTCTCCCCTTCCCATCTCCTTGTTGACCTCTGCTTTGATCTACCTCGAGTCTCGTCCTCGGCACGTGCCAATCAAGAGATCGGAAGAGGAGAGGGAGGCGAGAGAGAAGGGAAGACTGAGAGAGGACAGAGAAAAGAGAGGGAAACAGCTAGGCCAAGTGGACGAGACTCGAGGTAGATCAAAGCAGAGGTCAACAAGGAGATGGGAAGGGGAGACTGGCTTCCAACTCAGCAACACAATAAGTTCAATATCTCAAAACCTGCACGCTTTCATTCGACAGTAAACATAGATTCGAAATCCTTGTGACATTCCGGATCGATCTATACTACTCTCCACGACAGCACTGTATTCTGTCAAAAATTCGATTTTTAAAAATAATTAAACTAAATTATGCAAAATGAAGCTGACAGGCGTGATCAGCATGAAATTCTACCACAGGAGCCATATTGGCTTAATTTTAGCGTCTTCGAGTGAGGAGATATTCTACAAGCATCGATATCGACGCGACGTCATCTGAAGCCAACGGAAGCTCAAAATGAAAAACTAGTTTGTCCACCGTCATCAGCACCCTTGAGAACCTCAAATCACATAATGAGAGAGAATCAACATTTTTGAGCCTGTGCCAGCCCTTGCTCGATTATTACGCAAACGGCCTCTTATAAAACTATACCGTCCTTTCAAAGGAGTTCTAAAAAAACTCAATAAACAACACCCTCGATTTTGCGAACGCACAATGAAGCAAATTAAAAACGATTAGAACGAACCTCTTTTGTTCCATCTCTTCCAGTTCCTTGATCTTCCCATCTTTCTCCTCGTTGCTCAATATAGCCTCGTTAATCTCTTGAACCGTATCTTTAATACTCGTCAAGAATCCCTCGGAGTCCTTGATTCCGTGTGCTGAAAGTAGGTTAGTGTACACTCTATTGCAGGTCTCACGAATAGGGATGGCTTGGCAAGAAAAGACTCTCCTAATTTCGCACACTCTCTCGCATGTCTGACCGGTGAGAGAGAGTGTGAAAAGAAGAGAGCGTTTCTTGACAAGCCATCCCTACTCACGAAACAACGACTCGTAGTCATTAGACCGTTTGAAATGCAAGACTCAGTTTAGAAAGAGTAGTATGAAAAAACGTACTAAGAATGACCATAGAGTCGACTGGAAGTCCTGTGTGGGGATGGCCATTGACGAGCGTGTAGTTCGTGGTCCTGACAACCCCCACGACCGGGCTGGAGAGGTCGAGCGAGAATGGAGCGATGGAGATGGAGGACATGACTGAAAAGTCAAACATATTTATTGCAACTTTATTTTTTTAGTTCCCTAAACATGAGTTAACGCAGTAAGGTATGATGAAATACGAAAAAGTTAATTGATTGAACGGAGCGATGGAAACGGACGACATGCCTGAGAAGGGCATCAATTACAATAGATTAGCAAGTCAAAACAAGTTCGATAAATATTTCTAAGCGCAGTTACTGAATTAAGAGGAGCAAGAATGACAAATGAGGTGTCCGTCAAGAGCATTTATAGCGGGGGATCGGAAGTCTCCGATCCATTTGAGCCTCCATACTTCCGATCTGTCTGCTCTAGTCCAGACTAGAGTTCGGAAGCACGAGTTGCTCTCCTCATTCCGCGCACTCTCTCTCAGAGTGGCTAGAGAGTGCGCAGAATGAGGAGAGTCTACTCTTCCTTTCCACACTCTACTCCAGTGGGTAATCACTCCAGCATTGGGTGCTAGATCAATTAATCAGATCTGAATAAGTCGTTCGTGAGCTTGCAATAAATCAGATGCTCTGAGATCATGTATTGAAACGTGAAAACGAGTGAGGCAATTATATTTGTTAAGCATTTATTCCATAGCAACAGTGAAACAACAAAACATATCGACGTAAGAAAGACATTAATCAACCATCCTCACAACCAGTCTTCTACCGTCCACACCAAAGTCCCTGAGAAATTGGATGGCATCGCTGGTCGATTGCGCATCGGGGAATTCACAGACAGCATCTGCACTGATCGGGTTGCTAGATTGATCGAACAATTGCACAAAAGCAGTGACTGTTCCGTGAAAATCATCTACTGTCATGGCCAGTTGACGTTTCGTTGTTCTCGGATGCAGGTTTTCGATGCGCACTTTGTAAGTGGAGGCTGGGCGGTGATTGCCGAGTATGGTAGGTCGAGGAGCGGAGACTGGGTTGGAAATTGAGGCTGGGCGTCCGCGAGCTGCGGGACGAAGTGTGGGAGAAGAGATGGCGACTGGTCGAGCGGTGTTGATGATCGGGGCAGGATGTGAGGGAAGCAGGAATTGAGCGACGACCTGGAATAAATATATTTGCACTTCTTCATTTTACCGGACAACTCCAAATATGGCCCGAGGGAGAATATTTTATTGAAGAAAGCATTGAAACTCAAATCATTTTCACCCCAACGTCCGGAAAGTGCAGAAGCGCCATATATCTTTTGTTTTCATAATGGAATAGTTGAACAACAAAAAACATGCTAACTAACCACAATGTCCTCATCCTGTTCCATTGCTTCATCCGCTGTGTCTTCAATCACTCCTTGGGTTATCTGAAATGACTGCATCAAAATAAACGTTTTCATGGCCATTTAATCTCCATGGGACCTTTTAATCATCATGGGATCTCTTTATTGTAAAAATGTATTAAAATAAACATTTTCACCCAGTTAAAATACAGAACTTACCCCTTCATTTTCTTCCTCGGCCTTCGTCGTTTCTTCTCCCGTTACTTCCTTCGCAATTTCCTCAACTTTGTCCTCGTGCAATTTCACATAGCGCGTGTTCTTACGGCAGAAAGGACAATCCAGTTGTGCGTGTTTCTGTAAATATGAAAGGAGTGAATTGTGGTCGAATCAAAATTGTTTTCAACCTTATTTCATGTTTATTCATCATCATTCGAAGCAAAAAAGTATTTTCGAAAAGGCTCACCTCAATTCGCAGCACACAAAGCATACAAAGAGTGTGCCCACATGAAGTAAGAACCGCGCGGCATTCGGGAGACGGATTGAGACAGATGTGGCACTGCCGAGAGTACTCGCATGGAACACTGAAATGAAGATTTAAGGGGAATCAATGCCTGACACAATAGACGGTAAGAAAGTATGAGATAGTAGAACAAACATACCTCTTCTTCTCCATCTCTTCCAGTTCCTTGATCTTCTCTTCCTTTTCATAGAGGTCCATTCTAGCCTCACTGAGCTCATAGACGGTATGTCTAACCGCATCCCAATAGCCTTCATGGTCTTCTACTCCGTTCGCTGAAATTGTTGAGGTTTAGAGTGTTAAGGAATGCCCATTTTCATCGCTGAACTCAAAGATTCCCTCGTTTTTTGAATTGAAAATGCGGCAGATTCGAATGGGTGGAGTGCGAGAGTCTCCCCTAAGATACAACACCTCCCCCACCTCCCTCTCCTCCCCCCCCCACTAGCTGGGACAGTGCGGCTCATTCAACATTCTCACCAGCATCATAGTGATTTAGTTTAAAAAAATTACGAAGTATTTGAAACTTGAAACTCTTACCAACAACGAGCACTGAAGTATGCGGGAATCTTGTATGCGGTTGTCCATTGACGCGAGTGTAATTTGTAGTCCGAACAACTCCAACGAGTGGCCTTGAGAGATCGAGCGAGAATGGCGCGATCGAAATTGACGACATTTCTGGAAGAGTGAATGAAATTTGAAGAAAATTAGAAGGGAAGAGAAACAGAAACAAAAGTACTGAATAAAGCGGTGCAAGAATGATGAATGAGGTGCATTTCCTGAGCATTTAGAGTGGGAGATCGGAAGTCGCCGCTCGATTTGAGACTGGATACATCCGATCTGTCTACGTCTGGTTCTTTTACAATGCTGTCTGATCTTTGCATTCTCAACCAGCCAGAGGGTATTGAATTCGAAACGTTCATTCGTGTGCCATCACAGTATTAAGCCACATGCAATTCAGCGAGCCTTGGCAATAGAAAAGGGAGGGGGGAGGACTCGAACCCGGGCCGAGTATGGGATGATGATTGGTAGGCAAACGAGTTATCCACTGCGCCAGTGGCGCCATCTCTCCCTCTCCTTTTGAGGAGGACTATAATACCCACAGTTATGTTCACTGTTGAATGCTCGCGCTTCTCCTGCAGGCTAATTAACGAAGGCAAGGCAGTAACCAAAACCAGCTAATTGATCAACGACTAGTGCTTGTGATGTCTCTGGCTCTCTCAACAGCATACGGTATCGCTTTATCGAATAATCAAAGGGAAACATTACAACAAAAAACATAGTATGGGACAAAACAATTAATCATTAGTAAACGTTCTACGTGTCCTACTCTGATTAACATTTACAATTGAAAGAGCAACCGAAAGTAAGTCTAATCTTAAAATCAAAATTGCAACAAACATTACATTGCAATACATTGCAACGATGCACCAGCCGACGCGGCAGCGAAGCTTGCAGGTCGAAGGCTGTAATTTATTTTATTATTAAACTTAATTAATTAATTTTACATAATGAAACACATATTGGAATAGTCAGGATAACGTTCTAGCCATCGACGGGTGCGGATTTCTGATCAGGCCCAAAGACCAGTCTAAATTCGATGCACCCGCGCCAAGGCTCGGCCTTTTTCCCTCTCATCATCCCGCTATATTCTTATATTTCAATAAAATATAATGAAATAAATAAGCACGCACCTATCGTCTGCAGTATTATGCTCTCTATCGACGCCGGCAGGCCCATCGCGTCGTCGTACTTCTGAAGGTTATTTAATTAGGTCCATTACGCTATTGCAATGAACCATTGCATAATTAGTCAGTGACAATTGTTCCATGTAATAAAAGGCCAAAGCTTAAGACATAATTCAATTAAGCAACACTATTTGCATAAATACGAACCTGCTGATCGAGCTTGATTTTCGGGAATTCCTGGCTCCACCATCACGACGGGGTCGATCTTGCGCGAGCACTCCTCCAGCTCCCGGAGAGGAACAGGCAGGCCGGCGTCACGTCCTTTAATAATGATTGATGCTAATTAATGTAATAATTATAACAAACCACAAGAACGAAGAAGAACACTCACTCGGTAGCCGGAGGTGAAGGAGTGGAAGTAGAAGAAGCGACGCGTGCGGATCATCGCGGCGCACATGCATAGCTGCGTGCTGCGATTAATCAAATTAAGTAATTTAAAATATATAAACAAGGCAATTTAAAATAGTATTGTCGTGCGCGCTCCAAGACACTCAGGTTCCCGGTAGTCCTGATTCACACAGTCAGAATCCCAGTTTGTTTGGTGAAACCTCACGATTTGAAATTCATATAAAGGGATTCTATAGCTCACATTTTGCCTCGGCTGTCCCTTGTACTGTGGTTGAGGCGGTCACCCACCAATTGGATGAACTTGATCGATTGTAGCGACTGGAGGTCCTTGAACTCGTCCAATCCATCGCAAAGACTCGACATCTAGATTCTGATTTTTAGAAGGAAGACAAACAAACAAACAAACAAAAAGCGAGCCTCAGAAAGCGGGCAACGCTACTAACTTTAGTAATGAAGTTCAAAAGCACTTACATTCATCATCTCCTCCTTGGAAAAGATCCATTTGCACTTCGGAGAGGAGCCAGCTCGAATGGCAACCTCTCCATCTCTTGAGCCCGCCGTTGTGCATAGTTTACCTGCGAAAAACTATGGTTACGAGGGTAAAAACGACGAAATAACACACCCGGCCAAAAAGGATGCCTATCACGACTTCATTTTCGTTTCAGCAACACACATTTCCGATTCAAGCTTCAATAACCGGGCTATCTAATTTTCCACTCCGCAAATATCATTAATAATAATGAAACGGGCACAATAAATCAAGTTGAACAAGCTAGAGCGATGGACAAAAAATAGTAGAGAGTAACTTACTTGTAGCCGTTGGATAGTCACTGCAATCCCGCGTGGTGGTCGCAATACTGTCGCCGACCCTCGGTTCGTTTGATTAATGAATGTATGGCACAAATTAAACAATACAAACAATGAAACAAGCGATGAAAGCATGAGAACGGGAAGCAGAAAAAGAGCCGTCAGCTCGCCCGGAAATTAGGCTGAATGTAGTAACTGCGACTCTCTGTAAAATTTTGAGTACAGTACGCTAAAATTCCGTGTAAAAGAATTGTGGGGATTTTTTGAACGAGGGGGCGGAGCTTCGGAGTCGTTTTGTTCTTGCATTGGGCCCTGCCATTTCTTAATACTGTGCCATACTGGGTAATGGTTCTGTTTGAACATAAGCCATTTGAACACAAGACTTTATTCTCCCTGAATATTACACAATTTTCCCAGACGATCTATGATGATGGAAGTCTTCATTTATTCCTCTGGATGAAGTGTGTGACGTCTCCGTCCGCGATGCACTCGTACTTGACGTTTCTCTGCGAAATTCAATTTTTAAAACGATATTTGAATATAAACATTGAAAAAAGAGTGAAAATACACACATTTCCATCCTTCTCCACGTACGTCTGTCCACGCTCGACACGATGACCAAGAGGAGTGACGCAGGCGATTTTCTGAAACGACCCATTTTGAAGAAAAACAATCTAATCAGTACAGATTGAGTCGAAATTTGGAGAGACGACGTTTTCTATTTTGCACTCTAGGACGCACCTTGATGCACACCATGCCCTCTCCATCCGTAGTGCACACGTTCACAAAGTCGTCCTCGATCTAAAATTAATATTTTATATTTCGAAATAACTTTGTAAAAACTGTATTTTTTAGAGACTGACCCACTCATCTCCCACTTTCTTGCCGTTCTGGCAGTAGATGGGACCTCTCGTGGGGCGGCCAGTGAACGGGCGCTCGGTCTCGCGAGCCGGGGTGGAGGCGGCAGGGCAGACCTGGAATTTGACCAATTTTGTATCAGGTTTTTGTTATTTTACGTCAATTTTAAGCTTAAAATTGAGTTTAAAACAGTACCAGTTCTACATCGACAACTCGCGTCTCCTTGCCGAGGTCCAGACAGAATGATGCATTTTTTACACACTTTCTATTGAGTGAAAAAACTACATTTTCGAAGAAGTGCGAGGCAAAAATCTCAATCGCTTACCAGTTCTCCATCAACCACTCTCGTCTCCTTGCCCAGATCCAGGCAGTACGTGGTGCGCGTGCAGCCGCCGGAGTAGTTCTGCAATGACGTTCGTGGAACTCACCTTTATCCTAGCCTCTGTGATCCTTTGACAGTGATTCATGGGCGAAAAATCAGAAGCAAAGTAATGCGAAGAAAGTTCAAAGGACAAGACGATTAAGCGCACCTCCGTGTGGTTCTCGCCCTTCTTCACGTGCGCGCCGTTCTTCTGCTCATTCCACCCCATTCGTACCTCACTTATGCGATTTTTTATAGCCACCGTCAACAAATGAGCTTTGTTTTGCTAATTAGGCGTTCGATAAAAACCAGCTAACCTCCGTGTGGTTCTCGCCCTTCTTCACATGCGCGCCGTTCTTCTGCGACAGACACCCGACGATCTTCACGCAGTGGCCTGAGAGTTACTGATTTTTGCGAATAAATATCTCTCGCGAAATTCGTGAGCTCTTTGACCAGCGGTCTCTTGGTGGTTTTGAAAGGGTTGAAATGAATAGAAAAATGTAATACCTTCTCCAGGAGTGACCTCGCATTTCTTGACGAAACGGCCTTCTTCCTACAAAATGGTATAAGTTTATACAATTTTTCGCCAATTCATCTTTTTTTCGGATATCAGAAGCAAAGATTCCTTACCCAGACCTCCTTGGACTTCTTGCCCTCCGGACTTTTACCAGTACCAGGAGGAATAGATGCAGAAGAGAGTATTTCAAACACGCAGTGTGATGGCGTGGAAAAAGTCGAAGGAGGAAAAAGTGGAGTTATAAAGTCCTCCTCGCTGCCATTTTCGTTCTAGATGAGCTAGCGACTTGAAATTTGCACTCAAGGTAGTAAAAGTATTGAGGAACGTCCTCAAATTTTTGTAGAATTTTGTGAAGAGTTTTAGGGGATTTATAAACTTTCCACCTTTTTCTTCCTTGAAAATCGCAGGAGGAAAAAGGTGGAAAGTTTATAAGTCGGCTCAAACTCATCACAAAAATTTGAAATAATTTGAGGACGTTCCTCAATACTTTTACTACCTTGAGTCCAAATTTCAAGTCGCTAGCTCATCTAGAACGAAAATGGCAGCGAGGAGGACTTTATAACTCGACTTTTTCCTCCTTCCACTTTTTCCACGCCATAAGTCCGCAAGTTCTTCACTAGAGATTGGCTGCATCACTCACCCAGACCTCCTCGGATTTCTTGCCGCCCGGGCACTCATCGCTGCCGGGCTTCTCGGTGTAGCTGTGAGTAGTGGCCTTGCGAGTAGGTTCGTCCGTTGGCCTGATCATCATAACTACAACTTGGTGTCACTGGTGAGACCATATTTGGATGGTATGAACAGAATCATCGAAACAGTACAAATATAGGTAGATATTGGTGGATAAAAGGCTACTTGGTCTGTCTGGGCGTATCCTGCTTGGGCGAGGACGTCCGGTAGCATCTTCCATACATGTTTCGCTACATATTTCTCCCTATTTCATATTTTACCCTAACACGCTCGTTCTTTTCAATAACTAGGCGAAGATCTAACCTGGTCGGTCTGGGCGTGCCTTGCTTTGACTGTGAACTCCACATGGATGGTTTGTGTGTATACACCATTCCAACTCTAGGCGATCCACTATGCTTCTCTGAGAAATGAGCGAGTCTACTTGGTGGGTCTCTGCGTGTCCTGCTTGGGCGAGGACGTCCGATAGCATTTTCCGTACATTTTTGGTAATCACTTTCTTTCCATTTCATATTTTACCATAGCGCGCTCGTTCTTTTCAATAGATAGGCGAAAATCTAACCTGGTAGATCTGGGCGTATCCTGCTTGGGTGAGGACGGCTTCTCTGTAGTCGGCTTGGTAGGTCGGCCAGTGGGAGGCGAGCGAGTGAACACGGTGCTCTCGTAGCATCTCTGAAATTGTCATAGCATATCTCGCGGATAGTGCAATATATTGTGCTGAAGGCTCGAAGTTTCGTTTGAAATGTAGAGTGCGCGAAACTTTTGGTAAAAGTGTCTATCCTCCATCTGTCCCCGACTACCAACCCTACGTTGAGCAATCTCGTTAATAGAATGAGTGAAATATAATCATTCTTCCGGGGGGGGGGGGGACAAGTGCCAAACTTTTTTTCATACTTCTGATACTCACATCACTCCACCTGTACTGAACCCTGTCGTTGTCGACGGCAATGCACGCGGTGATCAGATCGCATGTGGGGGTCCAGTACTGAAATGTGACGAAGAAATAGAGCGAACAAAAACCCTCCTGAACGATATTGAGTGCGCACTTATTTTGTTTTCAATAAATATCTATTACTTAGTACGTTCACTTGCGACTAGAGATGAGAAAGGAAGAGGGAAGAGGGGCGAATCTATGCAAATTGAGCGGCGCTCTTGTGGAAGAGAAGGAGAGAATGATCGCTCTTCCACAAGAGTGAGAGATTTGTGGAAGAGTCTTCCACAAATGAGATCTCGTGGAAGAGTAAGATTTCGGAATGAACGGTTTTCTTTGGGGTTTCTTGCGTTTTGCTCACAGATTACCTTATCTTAGAGAATACAATGTCTCCCTACACCGTCGTATCCCTGTACCTTACCCCTCGACTCCATTACCGTAACCCGTGGATTTCCTAGGCACACTAATAGACTCTCAAGTAGTCTCAATCGTATAATAATTTGCCCCCTGCTTTGTGCCCGAACTTTCTAGCGTATTCCAGAGATCCATCCCACACATTTCTTGTGTTGACTACCGTATCTTACTCGATCGATTTTGAAATGCCGAACCTACGCGCAAATGAGGAACTAGAGGCTTATTTGTCTCGAAGACACATCTAGGACACTGATCGTGCAGAAACCCCTGTCTAAAACTTCTCAAACAACCTCCGATTCCGAACCAACTCTTCCATTCACTCTTCCACAAATCTTCACTCTTCCACAAGACCTCTCACTCTTCCACAAGAGTTAATCCCTCTCCCCTCCTCTTCCATTCCTCTCATTCCTCGCCGCGCAGAGCGGCAAACTCTTCCATTCACTCTTCCTTTCTCATCTCTACTTGCGACCTGATCATGAGGTGACCAGGTCGCACGTGGTTACTGAAACAGTACTGAAAATTCAATGATTAGCTAGATGATATTTGCCTTCAACGGATCGAACATACGCTTTCCATTGACCCAGTACAATAGGTTCCATGCAGTTATGAGCCCGTTCATGTAAGAATCGAACAAGGTCTGGCACAGCCCAAAATGGTCAATTCCCCGAAACCGTGTGATTTGGGGTTCTCGACGATGCTAAAGACTGTGGACGTAGTCATTTTTCATTTTGAGCTTCCGTTGGCTCCAGACGACGTCGCGTCGAAAACAGTCTTTTATTTTTTCCGCCCCCAATAGTTGTCCTAAAATTAAGTGAAAATGGCTCCGGGGCTAACGATTGATGGCGGTCACGCCTGTAATTTTTATTTTTCCTCAATATAAAAAATAATTTTGTTACAAAATGCAACTTTATTGCGCCTCATTTGTGTAAGGAGC